>JASCZI010090769.1:797-24229 GCA_036250425.1 Stylosanthes scabra
AATGGTGATGGGGCGTGTGATAAATATATTAAGAGGAGCCGTAAAAGAAAGTGAGTGTCATTAAGTGCATTAATAGGTAATTAATGTGATAGATTAGGTTAATGAAAACGAGGGTAGGAAACGAAATTTGCATTATGAACTGAAATTGGGGCAAAAAAAAATTTGGGATTCTTGCTAAGGTTTTTGCTGTGCACTGCTTTCGAAAACCAAATTAGGGTTTCAATAGCAAATTGGGGGAAGCAAGTGATTGGGGGAAGCCGAAAATAGCAATCTGTTGGGGTAAAAACTGAAGTAGGCCTTTAAATCAAAAAGGTTCGTTGGGTCAAAGTAACGGGTTGTTGAATTGTATAGGCGCAATAGTGATTCAGTTTCTGGACAGATGCGATGGACCCTATTAATAATAGAATGGAAAGCGAATTCGATGAGTGCTTAGAGATTCTTATGAATTGTGACTCATACCATACCTGCAGACCAAGAGAGAGAAAATAAACCATACATCTCGGCCACACACATACACTTAGAAAGAGAGAAGAAGAGACCAAAATTAAACCAAAGAGAAAAACTTTCATACTGAAAAAAATTGATCATTCTTTTTAATTCTTCTTCTCAAGTCTCAAGTAGCAACAAAGACCTAAGAGACAGTGCAGATGAAGAAGAGTTGCGAATTGTGCATGGTTCCAGCCAGCACCTTATGTGAGTCCGACCAGGCCAGCCCCTGTTGGGACTATGACGCCAACGTTCGCCGTGCTAATTCCTTGTTGCTAGGCACACAAGAACCCTTCTCTGCCACGCTTGCCCATAATCTTCCCCATACCTCAATTTGACAATTAGCTCCCTCATAACATTCCATAATGACATATCTACCCACGCGGTAACACTTCCAACATTCATCCGCACTTTTCGCTAAGAGGAACCAAGCTCTTCCACAAGGACTTTGTGAAGTTATACATATTTGTATCTCCTTGTTGGTCGCACTTCTTATAGAAGATCTGCAGAAAGGATTTTATAGTATTTGGGCAGTGTACCCAGTTTAGCTTATCTTAAGCATCTCTAGTATCCTTACTCGAGCCAGAATAAGCAGCATCTTCTTCAGACTATCTTCCTTCTATCCTCTCAGATATTTTCTCCAAGTTAGAGTCCACACCCATCTTTTTTTTTTTTTTTGGAGATGTGAGTGCTTTGTTTACCATTTGACAACATAAAAAATCTTGAAAACAATTTTTTTAGTACACATTTTTTTACCTATTTTTCATCCCAAAATCTAATTCTATAATCATCACTCATAACCAATTGTCTCCCTGTTAGAAACATATCAAGGATAGTTTCGTTTTATTTTTCAATCCCATAATATCACCCCAAGATTTTTAAATGTTCTTAATTCAAAAGTTCTTGAGTGTTAGTTAAAAAAATATTAATTATCTAATAGTTTTTCTTTTGAAAAATACTATCACCTACCAAATATTTATATATATATATATATATATATATATATATATATTATTTAAGTAAATTTTTTTATATATATTTTATATTTTAAAATATATTTTGCACTAATAATTAATTTAGTAATTAATTTTTTGTGTACAAATAATATAATCTATATTTTTTATTTTTAAAATATTCTTCTATTCGCAAGTATATGTATGGATAAAAAATGTCGGATTAAAATTTTGTGCCATTTAGCTTTTTGTTTATACAGATATAATGAATAATGAAATGCGAGTGATCAAAATTATTTAAGTATCCAGAAATCCTGAATATTCTAATTTTTTTTAGATGTTCAAAAACTGTTTCATCAAAACAAATGCATTAGATTAGATTAGGTTTGCCTGAACTTCACCAGCAGATTTTCATTTTATTTATTTATTTTTAACCCAACTCAAAATCAAATCAAAGCAAAATATAACATATAAACATAAAATACAATTTAATCCAAAAAAAAAAAAAAAAACAGACACACACACAAACGCACAAAATACAACCAACAATCAAGCATGACAGCCAGCTAGTATTAAATATCTTACTTTTAGTCACCACTAGCGGCTTGTTCAACCACTTTTTTATTAATTTTCAGTTGATAATTATATATATTTCAGTCAATATTTTTTTCGGTCTTTCCATTCGTAATTTGATTAATATTCATCACTTCAATATTTTAGGTCTATCATATTTATACTTGAAAGCAAACGATTTTTTGCAAAAATACGTCTAAAATAACACTTAATAAATATCTGACTATCATCCTCCAAAATAGTATACATAAAGTAAGAACTAATGGTCATAATGTATTTTTGTATAAGGAGAGTAAACAAAGTTTTGATTACATGTTATGTTTTATAAAAATTTAAAAAAATCGATGTATTTAAATGTCATTCGATTTCATCATTCTGATTTATCTATTCCGATTCTCTTGGTATTTTATATAAACTTTTAGCATGCATAGATTTTTTGCACTAATATGTAATTTGTTTCAAAATATTATCTTTTAGATTTTAAATATGTTTTAATTATTTTTTCTTTAAAAAGAGTATAAATATAAAGAACAATCTGAGAGGCCTAGAATATTTATTTTTAAAAAAATACATAAAGAAAAAGTTTTAGAATATTTAAAAATTGCGAACTAAAAGGTTTAGAATATTTAAAAATATAAAAAAAAATTTCAGAAAAAAAAACACAAAAGTTAAATATGATAATAATACTAAATTCTAGTTAACAAAAATGGTTAACAATGATGAAATGTGTATATATAAATAATCCTTTGAATAAGTTTTCTATTGATTCATCTGTTAAATAAATCCACTTGCTGTGCCATTCCATGAATCAATTTTCTTTGCTGTATTTTGAAAGGTAATATGGAAGGGGAAAAATAGCCAAGAGAAGTTTGGAATAAGACACTAAACAAGTTTCTTCAGCCAATTATTTGTAAAGAATGAGTAGTTTTAGTTAAGGTTGAAAAATTAAAAGACAAAATGAGAGTTCATTTTTAGATGGATAGACAATGGAATAGATGAGTGGAGAACTAACTCATAGAGGTTATTGAACTACAAGGTTTAGAATTTAAAAAAGGAAAAATATAGGTACCCAATAATTTTCTAACCAACAAATCAGCCAATAAAAAATAGAACATCTGAAACCATTGTTTATAGAACATCCACAATAAAATCTATAGAACATCCGAAACCTAAAGCAATCTCAGCCAACTTTATACTTATTAAAAAACAGAACATTCAAAACCTAAAGAAATAGAACATCTGATTTAAGTTGTTGGCTGATGTTGGCTGAATTTTTATTGGTTACCTAACATGATTATTTAAAAAAATATAAAGAAAAATTTCAGAAAAGAGAAAGACAGAAGCCAAATATGATAATAATACCAAGTTATAGTTAACAACAATGGTTAACAATGATGAAACATGTAGATTAAATGATCTTTTGAATATGTCTTCTATTGATTTCTTTTGTTAAATAGATTCTCCTGTCATGTGCCATTCCATGAATCAATATTTTTTTCAGTACTTTTGGAATGTTACGGAAGAGAAAAAGAAACCAAGAGAAGTTTGAAATAAGATCATAAATAAGTTTTTTCACGAAATTATTTGTAGAGAAGGAGCAGTTGTAATTAAGGTTGAAAAATTAAAAGATTAAATGGGAGAACATAGTAGATGGATAGACAATAGAGTAAATGAGTGCAGAATTAACTAACAGAGGTTATTGTGAAGTGTAATGGAGGAATTTACATAAGAAACTGAAAAATAATAATGGATTAATTAGAGGAATATTTTTGGAAGTGGAATTTGGACACTAAACTCATGTTTTTTCATTATATATTGTTATAGATATACATTTTATTGGTGTAGTCGGAACTTATTTTTTATATTATTAGCTTGTAAAAATATGATAGTTAAATAAATGTGTATACTCTCATAAATAGTTAAATTGTATATAATAATTCAGCACAAAAACAAGGGAAAATAATAAAAGAAAAAGAAAAGAAAAATAAAAAGGGACCTAGCATGATTTGTTTCTTCTTTTCTTTGTATCTCTTTATATTGTTATTCTGTATCTAAGTAATAACCTAAATAAATTCCGACTAATAAATTAAAATAACATATGTTGAGCTTTTAGCATCGCTGTTAAGTTAATTTGAACTAAGTCAATCCAAACATAATTTGTAAGAAAGTTAAAAATTTAAAGATAAGATAATGCATAGTAAAAAATTTAAGATAAAAAAATACTAATTAAATTTCAAAAAACATGATTATATATGATAACAAGTATCCTAAAACAAGGGAGAGATAACTAAGCTAAAACTAATGGAAAATGATAAATGTGTCTGAAATTTTAAAAATTATATAAATGTACCTCAATATTTATGAAATACACCATCGTTCCTAACCTTCGAATAAACGGTACAATGACGCATCTTCGTAAGTTTGACTCAGTAGATCGTAAGACCATTTTCTTTTTCTTTTCATTTTCCTTCTAGCTCATTTATTCTCTATTTTTACGTTTTCGCTCTTTTTTTCTTTTGTTTCTTTTTTTTCTTTACAATCGGGAGAATTAGACTTATAAAGATGCGTCATTATACCGTTTAATAAAAAATCAGAGGTTGTTCTATATTTCATAAACAACCAATAATTCTATTTGTATACAAACATTAGTATCAAAATCAATAAAAGTCAATATACCATTTATTCATAAAATTTAAGAGCACACATTTGTTCTTTTTCTAATTAATAATTCTATTTTACACAAAAATCAATATCAAAATTAGTTATTAGTGTATAATACATATTAAGATACAAAATATATATACTTAAATATAAATTAAATTACACATATACTTATAATTAATTTTAGTAGCTAATTTTAATATACTCTTAGCATAAGTAGTCAAAACGAATATAAAAAATAACAGTTTAAAGATAATAAGTAAATGGATATATAAAATATTTATCTTTTATTGGTTCCATACGTGTTATAAAATTTATAAAATAAGTTAATATCAAAATAATATGTTATGCCACCACAGCAATATCATATACATTAGCACGCAGTTCGAAGATTTGGAAAAAAATTACATACCAAACAAATTGATGATTTTGAAAATATCAAATCCAACCTCATCAATTAACTTAATATGTTTAATCAGGTATCTTCGGTTTTATATTTTAGTTGAACTTGTTCTAGTAAACATGAGTAAACCACCCTTTTAACTTTGTAAAATATTCATTATAGTATTATTTTAATCCGTTAAAAGTTAACTTTAAACTATCCAACAAACAAAAGAACATTTTTTTTTATTGTTTGTATATTTTTAACTCAGAGAAAGCAAAATTCAATAATATATGATTTGTCCCTTTGGACATTGCTATAAAAAACATCCCATGATCAAACCAAAGAACATATACCGGGAATAAGGAAGAAAAACAATAGGAATAAGGAATAATAATGAAGAAAAGAAAAGCCGTATTCTGGCCAAGGATCGAACGTGTGTGCTTGGAGTATTATTCAAGTATTTATTATATTGCCACGGTGTTTTCTGTTGAAAATAACAAATCTATGTTTTCAATTTTTCTAAAATTTCGGAAAACATTTTCTGAAAATATTTTCAGTACAATGGTTGCAAACGTGTTTTCTCTTTTATTTTTTATTTTCAAAGAAAATAAAAACTGAAAATAGAAAAACCAAACGTAGAAATTAAGAAGTTTATTAGCTGTTTTCTGCTATTATTATTTCTCTAAGTGGTTAGCTCTCCCTTACTTTCTTTATGCCCATATATATAGCTAATGATGTAGTTGTTTTGGGTTAAATCAATTTCATAAATCAATAAAATTCAGATTTAGTTTTATTTCTTTTCTCTCTGTTTCTAAGCTTTCGTTCATGGTATCATAGAGCTTAGGTCTTGATCCATGGCTGCTCACACACCTCTTTAATCAAATTCTTCATCTTCTACTGGCTTCATTGCTCCTATGCAAGACAAGCTTAATGAAAACTCTTTCAAGACTTGGCAAAAACTTGCCATGCATGTGATTCACTCGAATAAACTTGGAGATCATCTTTCTGCTACAAAGATTCCTCCACAATTTGATTCCGATGCTGCTAGAGCTCAAGGCACCGAATCAAATGCGTATCAAGAATGGAGAACAAAGGATCATCAATTGATGACCTGGCTCTTCTCCTCATTAGATGATTCCTTCAAAGCTTAGGTGCTTGACTATGAATTTGCTCATGAGGTTTGATCCTCGATCCAAGATTATTTGGAAAGAATTTCTAAAGTCAAAATCTAACAATTAAAGAATCAACTCAAAACTGTCAAGACCAGAGGTATGACTGCAACTGAATATCTGAAGAAAATTAGGAAAATTGTTGTTGATCTTGCTGCCTGTGGTCACATACTCTCTTTAAATGAACATATTACTGCTATTAATGATGGTCTCAATGAAGATTATGCTATATATCTCTCTACTATCTGATACATGTATAGGTATGGGCTTAAGACCCATTTATAATAGTCTTTAGAATATTCTAGAAAGTTAGATATTTTACTATAAATAGTAAAGGAAAATATGTACTCAAGCATGCAAATTATCAATGAAATTGTTATCTTTCCTCTTTTGGGATTCCTCTCTAATGGAACTATCTTCTTCTTCTTATTGTTCTTCCCTAATTTCCCTCTAATTCTCCTATTCTCTTCCTAATTTCTACAATTCTAGCTTATAGGAGATCTTACTCCTATCATTTGGTGCTTTCATTGCTCACCATGCCAATCTACCATGATTACCATGGTGATTCAAAGAGCTCAAGCATTTCCACTTGGGATCAAATTCAAATAAATCTCAAATTCTTGCTTCCAACCTATCAACCTATTCTCTGTGATTCTCCTGTTGTTTCATCCTTCCTCAGTGATCAGAAACAGCCGCATATTTGTCCAGAATTTCAGCAATCCTGTGACAATATCAATGCAACCTTGAGGAAGCTGATTCGAGAAGAGGAGGAAAATTTATATCAAGAATCTCATGCACAAATCCAGCAAGATTTAGATCCAGAAGTTCAACCGCAAATTCAACCAAACAAAATCAGATGTGAAGAAATTGAGAAATCAGATCCAGAATTTGCCAAATCAGAATATACAGAAACAGATTCATCAATTGATAATTCAATGCAAGAGTCAGATCAACAAATTCAAGCAAAATCAGAATTGAAGTTTCGAAGGATCAACAACTACTCAACAAATGAAGAAGAATGGAATTCAGCTATCCTTCAAAATCTAACAGAAGTAAATACAGATCCAGAATTCAGTAAGAGCACTAAACCAAAACTGAATTCAAAAATACAAATTAGATCGCAGTTTCGGAATCGAGTAGATGAAGATGAGTCTGATGAGAGCAACAATTACCAGGGAGTTTTCGATTGGAGCGTGACGGTTTTGGTAGATCGGCCACCTCCAGAACAGCCGGATCTGCATTTAGTCACGGTGGGTAAGGGTAAACCGGGATCGTCATTGGTCACGGCAGAGCAGAAACGCAGTGGCTGTGTTGGTAACGGCGCCAGGGCAGCATCGCGGAGCGCCGAGGTCGGAGCCTTCGTGAAGAAAAAGTGGATAGCCGCGTCGATGGAAGACAGAGCCATGCCGGTGGAAGACGCAGTGACAAAGATGAGAGGCATCGCGAGGTTGGTTACGACGGCACTAGGAGTAGCGCCGAGGTCGGCGCTTCCGTGAGGGAAAAGTGGTCACTCACAACGGCGGCAAGCAGAACATCTTCTGTGTCGGCGAAGGGCGGAGCAAAGTGGAGGAATGGATTAGCTCGGTTCTGTCGCATCTCGCCGATCGTGGCCAAGCCGCCACCTCTCCTAGCGGCGGTCTTCCCGTGGGACCGAGAAGGGGCGTGCTTAGAGAAAGCAGTGAGAACGGCGGGTTGCGAAGGTGAGACGGAAACTGTGGAGGAGAGTATTGGTTTTCGCGTGGCGGGACACAACGATAGCCACAGTGGGTTGTGGTCGTACGACGACTGTGTGTTAGTGGTGACGTAGGCTGCTGCACCTCCTGAGATCACTTGGACATGGCAGGGAGGCGGCATGGTTTCTAGGTTGGTTCTCCTTCTCTCGATGTGTGAGGAAGACAGTAAAGTGCTGATGGACCAACTCCAAATTAATGGGCCACTTACGTTGTTAAGGATTGGGCCTAATACTTCAGCAAATGATTTTGAGGAGTTAGTGGACTTAATGTTTGTTATTGCACAATGGGATCCTGGTGGTGAAAATTTTTTTAGGCAGTAGAATAAAAAAAATAAAATAGTATCATTTACCAAAACTAAGAGCTAGTATTCTTCTATATTAATTAGTTGTTAATTTGACTTTACAATTTTAATTAGGATTTATATTTTTCCAACCTTGAGGACAAGGTTGTTTTGAAGGGTTGGGTAAATGATACATGTATAGGTATGTGCTTAAGACCCATTTATAATAGTCTTTAGAATAATCTAGAAAGTTAGATATTTTACTATAAATAGTAAAGGAAAATATGTACTCAAGCATGCAAATTATCAACGAAATTGTTATCTTTCCTCTTTTGGGATTCCTCTCTAATGGAACTATCTTCTTCTTCCTATTGTTCTTCCCTAATTTCCCTATAATTCTCCTATTCTCTTCTTAATTTCTACAATTCTAGTTTATAGGAGATCTTATTCCTATCCCTATCATGAATAGATTTGAAAATATGACCCTTATTGAGGTTGAAGCTATGTTGGTTAATCATGAATAAATGAATACACGATTTCGGAAAGTTGAACTTGGTTCAACTCAGGCGAATTATACTCAACCTACATATCAGTTTGATCGTGGAAATCCTGCTTTTCCCTTTGGTCGAAGAGGAAGAGGAAACAATCGAGGTACCAGACCTATGATCAAAATTGGAGGCAACAATGTCAAGTCTGTGGGCGTTTAGGACATACTGCTCTTTCTTGTTTCCACAGGTATGATCAGAGTTATCAAGAAACCACACCTACTTCCACTACAACTCAATCTGCTACTTCAAATCAACTTCCTCCAACAACATATCATCAACCTAAAGCATATTTGGCAACACCTTGCAGGGACAGCAACTCAAGGCCTTATATTTCTCCCCTCAACTGATCTCAGGTTGTTTGGTTTTTCAGATTCTGATTGGGGATCCGATTTAGATGACAGGCGATCAACTTGTGGATTTTGCATCTACTTGGGAGCTAATATTGTTTCTTAGTTCAGTAGAAAACAACCTTCGATCAACAGATCCAGCACTGAAGCTGAATACCGTGGCCTTGCAGCTGCTGATTTAGAAATAATATGGATACTCAACCTTCTTCAGGAATTACATGTGGCGATTTCTGCTTCTCCAACCTGTACTGTGACAACAGTAATGCAGTTATCCTTGCAGCAAATCCCATTCTTCATAGTCGAACGAAGCACTTTGAGTTGGATTTACATTTCGTTAGAGAACGGGTTAATCTGAAAAAGCTTAATGTCATTCATATCCCAACAAGTGATCGAGTGGCTGATATCTTCACAAAGCCCTTATCCATGTCTTCTTTTGAGAATTTCAGATACAAACTTAAAGTCTTTCCAAGAAAAGACCTGAAAGACCTTAAGTTTGAGGGAGGGTAATAGAGTATTAAGTAGAAAATTTGTTATAATTCTGTTAAAAAATTCTATTACGCAAAAATTAAGAAGTTTGTTAGCTGTTTTCTGCTATCATTATTTCTCTAAGTGGTTAGCTCTCCCTTACTTTCTTTATACCCATATATATATAGCTAATGATGTAGTTGTTTTGGGTTAACTCAATTTCATAAATCAATAAAATTCAGATTCAGTTTTATTTCTTCTCTCTCTGTTTCTAAGTTTTTGTTCATACGTTTTCAAATGATCTATAATTAAATTTAAGATTTCAACTATGTATCTCTTTTTGGATGAGATTAGATAAGAATACACAATTTTACTCTATAAAAGAGTAAAAACCATGTAACTTTTGAGTTCCAAAAAAGGTTCCAAAGGTCTAAGATCTGGTCATTTTGTTACATCCCTACTAAATAATAATAACATTTCATTACAGTTTTTGACAAATATCATATGGTGTTGCATTTTGTTAAGAAATATCCGAAGCAAAAAGGTGTCTAATCTTGACTTTTGTGGTTCTATCTCAAACAATTCAGCATGAACCATAATCTCTTAGGAGTTAGGAGTCCCTCTTGTATTGATTTGCCATTGTTAAACCACTGATAAACTTTTATTCTTCAGAACATAGTTTCAGGTATTTTAGATGCCATTTACATAATGTTATTTGAGTCAACGATTTCTTCTGTCCATGTATAACTCTCGATGAAATTAAAATCATGTTCGTTTAGATTCGAGATTAAGATTTATACATTACGAGATGTTTTACTCACTTAAGATAAGATCAATTGATTTGTACATTACAAAGAAAAGACTAACAATAAAGGGAAGTTTTAATCTAATTAATAATAGGTTCAACTATTTACACACCCTTTTGATTGACACCAATCTGACATCCGTATAAAATATGGTCATTTATGTGTTAACTGTTTTTCATTTTTTATGATCCACCTATAATACGGGTGTAGAGGTGGTGTTTGCAGAAATGGTGTGTGAATAACATTATTCATTAATAATTTAAGGAAAGTGGTAATTATAAGTTAGATAATGATAAATAGTTATAAATTATCGATTTTAAATGGTGAAGTTTTCTAACTCATCCATGAGTCTCTTAGCTTTATATAGGCAACTTATAGGAATAAGTTGGCCACCATACATTCATGTGAATGCAAGTTTCTGTTAGTTTCAACTTGTTATGCATGTGGGCATACAATTTGCAATCACAAATCACAACAAATCTCTAGTTTGAATGTAACTAAATCACCAATTATACATGTATCGAACACACAAATTGCATTCACAAATCATAACAAGTCTCTAATTTGAATGCAACCAAGCCATCATGCATGTAGTCATAATAATTTGATCACCTGATATTCAAATTGTTGATTTTGATTTTCTTAACAATTTGTGGTTGTTCGTTGCAGTTTCAAGCTTTTTTTACATTTAGCCATTTCCTAGTTTTGTTTGATTAGAATTATTGTGATGTTTAAGCTAGTTCGGTTGTCTATTAGTTTTATATAATATGTGTAATTTGTTATTTTAAAATTAATTTGATGAATTGAATATGATATCAAGAATAATTTTAATAAAAGGTATAATTAAAAATTTTCATGTAAATATTTTCCTTGTATAAAAGGGATCAACCCTCGGCCTAACCATGAGAACAAAAATTCATATATAAAAGTCTCTTCTCACATGCAGTGTCTATGTCACAATTTTATATTTTTAGTTTAAATAAGAGTAAATCGCCAATATTACTCGTGAAGTGCTTACAATTTTACTATGCTTGGGGTAAATTGGTGTTGGGCATTTTGAGAAATAAAATATTTTATATGTTTATTTAAATAAACTGCTTTTAAAAATTGGCAAAATAACTTAATTTTTATTAATGATAAAAATGTTTTTTAATTATTTTAAAACATGTCAAAAATATATTTTTGTCTTTTTATATATATATATATATATATTTTGATTTTCTACGATATTTTTCAACCCGACAAATTATGTTAATAACTATGACTACTATTTTCTTTTAAAATTTTCAACTTATATTAAAATTAGAAAAGTATTTGAAAGATAATAACTCAAATTACTCAATTTAATTCAACGTTCATAATTACGTATTTATTATATTTAATACATTATTACTCTAGTATTATCTTAGCCATAATTAAGAAATGTGAAGTAATTTAACTTTAGACCATTTTAAGTACTTTTTTTTAAATCAATACTAGTAAGCTTCATTTTTATTTATTAATGTACAATAAATATCACAGTCTACTAACGTTCTCTTTAATTTTTTTTTTTTAAAAACTCATTTTCTTGTGCATGGCAGCACGAGCATCACACTTGTTGTACAAGTGGAAGTGATGATGCTTAGTTTAAATAAAAATATACCGTACTTTTTTTAATTGTTTATAAAGTTTTTAAAATTAAACAAAAAATGACATTCAACTTTTTAATGATAAAATATTTTTTAATTATTTAAAAATTAAATAAAAATGCATTTTTTTCACATATTAAATATGAAAAAAATGCACAAAATATTAATTTTTGTTATATTTTTAAATAATTAATTAATTAGATAACATTTTCGACATTAATAAAATTAACTGTCATTGTTGTTGATTTTTAAAAACTTTAAAGGTAATTTGATAGTTTACTCTAAAAATATAAAATTAAATTAAAACGAAAAAAGAAATAAGCAAAGGGGAATTACAGTACATCAGTTGCCTAATGCTTCGATTATCGCTCAATAATTATTACTACGTAGTTTTTGACACTTGAAGCCACGCATGCCGCCTTAATTTAATTAATTAACACACGATGACGGAGAAGAAGTTAAACAGTTTCCTGCGTTTCCTTTCAATATTCTTCAAAGGAAGACAAACAGTGAGGCACCACCACTTATTACTTAATATATACCTTTCTTCCCCCTACACCTTCAAAATTCTCTCTTCTTTCTCTTCACCTTTCTCTTCTTCTCTTCTCTTCCATTTCTTACTACCAAGTTATTTAAACAACACATAGAGTAATAATATAATACTACACATGGAGGCCGAGACTAGTTCTAGTAACAGAGCAAGAAACAATAATGACATCTTCATGGATTTGATTCTTTCTTGGTCCATTGAAGATATTCTCAATGAAGAACTCTACAAGAATCAGGTTCGTTGTGTTCTTATTATATACTACATATATATACTATTCCTCCATTTTTTTTTTATCTTGAGTGAAATTTAATTGTTGAAAATATATATCCAGGTCGAAGAGATTAAGCTCGAGTTTCGATCGGTAAATAATTACATTGGATCTTTCGTGTACCCGTTACTGGAAGAAACTCGAGCGCAGCTATGCTCGAGCATGGAGTTCTTGCCGAACGCGCCATTCGCAAGAGTGAAAAGCATTAACAGCGCTAAACCATTTGGAAAAAAGCTTTACAAATTGAACATCGGTGAATGGCAGAACAAATTCATTCTACGTGCTAGCGAGCCCTACAGGATGCTCCCAGGAGATGTTCTAATTTTGACGGAATATAAACCGGAAACTGCCAACGATTTGAAGAGGTTCTCAGGGAGGTGGAGTTTTGTTTCAACAGTGAAAACAAGTGAAGATGAAGATGGGTATCTAAAGGTGAAGGCATCAAATGAAATTGATCCCAACGAACTGATGAGGAATAGCAAGGATCTTTTTGTTGTCTTCTTGACGAATATAAGCTCCAATAGAAGAGTATGGAATGCGCTTCATATGGATGGGAATTTGAAGCTGGTGAATCAAATTTTAAGCCCAAGGGATATGGAGGTCAGATATAAAACCTTCATTTTATGTATTGATGCATTATCTTAACAAATATAATGCTGCATGCACAAGAAAAAAACTAAAGCAGTCACTAATCTAGCTTATATTTATGTGTTTTTTTTAATCTTATATTTCAACAATATACAAATGACTAATTTAGTGTACATGCAGCGTGTGTATATATATATATATATATAATATAAGTTTTTAAATATTTTTTAATAATAGATCAAATTAGTGCTTAATAAACTATGAATTGGATACTTCAATCTTCAATTTTAATTAATGTGCAAATTACTCCTGAAACTTTTATTTCCAATCTCAAATTATTCTTCAGATGAACTACTATATGAATTTTATAAAAAAAACAATGCTGGTAACCAACAAAAATTCAGAAAACCCTTGCTTTGGAGTTTTACCGGATTTCGGATGATCTGTTCCATCAGGGTTATCAATCCTTTTTCTTTAAATGGTAACTGATATGTCTCTATAGATTTGTTGAGTATTAGAGTGGCTGATTAAAAATTTGGTTAGGACTAATTTGGGATATGATGTGAAACAGGTTGCTGATGAGAGTTGTAATTGCTGCTCTTCAAGTGAAATGCTAAGGGAGGACAGTTCATTAAAAAGGTTGTTATGGAGTCTGAATGAATCCCAAGAGAAAGCGATTCATGCTTGTCTTTCTGGCATTGGTTGCTGTGATAACAACTCAAAGGTCATGCTTATATGGGGTCCCCCAGGAACTGGGAAGACTAAAACTTTGGCCACACTCCTCTATGCTCTCATGAAAATGAAATTTAGAGTCCTTATTTGTGCTCCAACAAATGTTGCTATCAAAGAAGTAGCTTCGCGCCTTGTTAGCATTTTGAAGGATTCGCATGGTGCAGAATCTAGCGAAACGATCTGTTCTTTAGGAAACATTCTCTTGTTTGGGAATAATGAGAGGCTTAAAATTGATGGTGAAGAGGTTGAGGAAATATATTTGGATCATCGTGCGCAGGAGCTCGCGAAATGTTCCCGTCTGAGTTCCTGGATTGGAGAAATGTTTTATCTTCTTGATGGTTGTGTCTCTCGTTATAATACTTATGTTTATAAATTCAAAATGGAGAAGGGTGATGGAATTAAACAGAAATCATTTCTTGAGTTTTTGAGAGCTGAGTTTCTTTCCATAATGTCACGGCTGAAGGAATGCTTTTCTATCTTATTCGCACACTTAGCCAAGGAATTTGTTTGTTCCAAGAACTTCCAGAACTTGGTTTTCTTGAAGAAGGCACTTGATTCGTTTCAAGATTTGCTGTTTCAAGAGGGTTTGAATTCTTCAAAATTGGAAAGGGATTTCAGTATGCCGAGGAATTATTCTTGTTTATTCAACAATGCTGAATACCAATTATTGTGCAAAGAGAGAAATGAATGCCTAGAGGCTTTACAAAGTGGCAAAGATCCACTTGATGGATTTCAGTTTAAAAAATCTTTTAAATTTGATGATATCAGGGAGTTCTGTTTGCAGAATGCATCATTAATATTTTGCACTGTTTCTGGTTCCTATTCCCTTCATTCTGCAAAGATGAAGCCAATGGACATTTTGGTGATAGACGAAGCAGCGCAATCAAAAGAATGTGAATCACTGATCGCCATGAAAGTTAAAGGAATAAGCCATGCTATACTTGTTGGCGATGAATGTCAACTACCTTCAGTGGTAGAAAGTACAGTAAGTAACTGCAATAAAGTTTATATATATACTAAATACTAAAATTTACATGTGAATGTATGGTGTTTATGGTTTATAACCATTTTTCTTTTGGTGAATTCATGTTCCCAACTTAAGATATTTGCAAATTTATGCTTCTTCCTATTCTCTTTTGAGTAAAAGGTCTCTCGCGAAGTTAATTTTGGAAGAAGCTTGTTCGAGAGACTTAGCAAATCTGGTCACCCAAAACAACTTCTGAGTATGCAGCACAGGATGCACCCGGAAATTAGTTCATTCCCAAAATCATATTTCTATTTTGAAAAAATTTCGGACGGTCCAAATGTCAAAACTGTTGCATACAATAAGAAATATCTGCCGGGAAAAATGTTTGCTCCCTATTCTTTTATAAATGTAGCTGGAGGAAGGGAGGAGTATGATGCTGCTGGCCGGAGCCGAAAAAATGTAGCAGAGGTAGCAGTTATCATGACAATACTAAAGAATCTGCACAAAAGTTAGTTCACTATCCTGAACTTGAAGAAATATTTCATATTATACTATAAAATTGTACATGATTTCTAACACAATGCTGGTGTGAACTGCAGCATGGCTTGTCAAGAGGGAGAAGCTATGCATTGGAATTGTGTCGCCGTATGTAGCTCAAGTTGCGGCGGTCCAAGACAAAATTGGACAAATGTATAACAGCCATGATGATTTTACTGTGAATGTTAAATCCATTGATGGATTTCAAGGTGGAGAACAGGATGTGATTATTCTGTCCACTGTTAGAACAAATAACAGGACGCCTCTTGATTTTGTTTCTTCCCCTCAGAGGACAAATGTTGCTCTCACAAGAGCTAGGTAGTTAAATTCCTTTTATATTGAATCTTTAATCTTTAATCTTTTTTTTTGTTTCAGTTTTAATATGCTTAGTGAAAAGCTGCTGTTTCTTTTTCTTGTACTTACTAGGCATTGTTTATGGGTTTTGGGGAACGAGAGGGCGTTGTCAAACAATGAAAATGTATGGAAGGATATTATCCGCGATGCGAAGAAGCGAAACTGTTTCTTCAATGCTGAAGATGATGAAGAATTCGTTAAAGCCATCATAGATGCTAGGAAAGAAATGGATGAATTTGATGATTTGCTTATGACAGATAGCATCCTATTCAGAAATTCCAGATGGAAGGTATGTGGAATCCTGCACTTAACTTACTTTCTAGCTTTGCTTAGTGTCTTGGCCTAGCCAATTAGAATTACTTGTCTTTAGGAGTATAAATATGAGACTAGTATTATGGTATGAGGTAGGCAAAATTAATCAATTGTTGAACTTTGTTCAATTTAGAGTCTTTTTCACTTTCTCTTGAAGTATTGAGAATTGTCTTTTTTCTTTTTTTTTTTATTCATCTTCTTCGATCAAGTAAATTACCAAAATCTTTTTCCATTTAATTCATACAACCAATTACAGGCATATTCTTCTTGAATGTTTATCTTTTCTAATTTTAGTCCTAACAATCTTTTATTTTGGTGCGGCAGCTGTCAAACTTACCTTATCGAATACTCAAATTTTGTTGATCTTTTATATTTTATTCTTATAGTATGTTTGGATTTGCAGGTTCATTTTACTGATAAGTTTCTTAGGTCGTTTAAGAGGTTGCGTTGGGAGCATTCCAAGAAGTTAGTTATAAACCTTTTAGAGAACCTTTCTAATGGATGGAGGCCTAAAAGGAATCAAGTTCAAGTATTGGGAGAACTGGGAATGCTAAAACAATTCAAAGTTGAAAACCGTTATATCATCTGGTCCATCGAAATAAATAAGTATTGGAGTAATTATATGCAGGTTTTAAAGATATGGGACATATTGCCTCTGGACGATCTTCAAAAATTGGCGAAGCGCCTTGGAAATGTATTTGCTAGATACAGTGATGATTATATCGGTCGCTGCAAAGAGAGAGCCTTTTACAGGTAAGAGACTAGTGCATCAGGCCATCAGCTTCATGTTGTACTCCTTCTATTTCATTTTATTTGTTCATTTTCAGTTTTTACGATTCAAATGACAACTTCACATGAATTCAACCGCACCTGAGCTACTATCTATTTTTAAGATGGATACTCAAACATTGAATTAATGTGAAATTGTTTGTTAATCACCTTTAAATGAATTGACATAATTGACATGTTTGACCATAAAGTTACGTGCACTAGTTACCACTTATTTTTAATACAGTAACAAAAAAAAAATTTAATATTATTTTCTTTTTCTATTAATTTTTTAGTCTTTTAACCTTCTCCTTTCTATTTAATAATAAAAAAATTTAAAAATATTTTATCCAAATAAAAAAAGCATTTAAAGATATCCATTAAAACACTGTACATCAAAATTAATTTCATGAAAAAACATAATAAGTACAAATTTATAAAATGAGAGATTATTTGAAACAAGGTGGATATTCAAATGAGTTGCATATTCATCGCCCTTAAATGAATTGATGTGTTTGACTAAAATATAATTTGAGAATTTTAAAATGATAAGATCATATGAATTCACCTTACCGCCTTAAAACAAATTAAAAGAAAAATGAAAAAAAGAGATAAATAAAATAAGATGAAGGGTCAGAAGGGAGTTTATATAGATAGTTTAAAAACTATCTATTATGATTCAACGTTTAACAGCTTCACCTTTTTTTCTTTTTTTCCCTCTATACAGGGACCTTGAGATTCCTCTGCGCTGGCCGCTTTCAGCAAAAATTCAAAAATTCAAGAATCCAAACAATGATAATAGTAATGATAATGAAAGCCAGGAGACCGAAGCTGAAAAGTTGAAGTTTGAGGAGAGTCTTGTGTTAATGAAGTACTGTTCGGACAGTGGCCCCGATGTCATAGATTTGGATCTCCCAATTTCATTGACCGAAGAACAGCGTAGAGTTATCTTATATCCCCAAAGTACATTTGTGCTGGGACGATTCGGGACGGGGAAAACAACTGTGTTAACAACAAAGATGATTCGAAATCAGAAACTGCACCATTCGGCAATGGAACTCGTATATGGAAGAAGCACGAGTGCAACCGAGAATTGCCAAGAGTCTCAAGAAAATTGTGGGGAGGCAGAGAGGCCAGTGTTACGCCAGTTATTTGTGACACTAAGTCCTAAACTGTGTCAAGAGGTCAAATGCAATGTCTCTCATTTTGAAAGGTTTGTGGTTTATGCTTTCTGTTTAAAAAGAATGTTTTACATACAAATCCGTTTTGGTTAGGGCTGAGCAAGTTTTTTATTAAAAAAAAAATTGTTCATAATTAGATCATTTTGAATGCATTTTTTTTATTTTTAAATATTTTTATTCCAAAATTATTTAAATGTTTATTTTTTAATTTAAGATAACTAAATTCGACATTTTAGTTAAAAATTACTATTTATTTTAAAAAATTTTTACAAATTGAAGCCTTGAATAATAATGGATAGTTTTTTCTTTAAATATAATCGTTTTAAAAAAAATTTTATGTATTCAAATAAAAATTATTTGACGGAATAGAATGAAAAGATATGTGTAAATTTATTTTAAAAAATTATTAAAAATAAAATGAAAAAATGTTTCTATTTATTAAAATTTATCTTATTTTTTTTATCATTTTAACTTTTCACTTTAGCATGCACTCGCTTCACTCATATTTTATGCCAAATGTTGTCAATACATGTGGTACAGGTTGTTTTGTGAAGAGGGAAGCACTTCAGAAGCAAGTAGTTCCTCAGCAAAAGATTTTCATGTACCTGATTCATTTGTGAATGTTCCAAGTAGTTCATATCCGCTAGTGGTTACATTTCGCAAATTCTTGATGATGCTTGATATGAGTTTGGGTAAATCTTATTTCGAGAGGATCAACTTCGCCAAGAATTCTTCTCTTGGATCCAACACTAGCCAAAGTAAACTTTCGGATGAGGCTTTCTTAGCTGCCAAGGAAGTTACTTATGAAAAGTTTGATTCATTTTATTGGCCACATTTCAATTCACAGAAAATCAAGATGTTAAATTCTTATCAAGTGTTCACTGAATTAATGACACATATCAAAGGTGGCATCGAAGCGGCGAAGAAGGGTAAGTTAAGCCGCAAGGACTATCTTACTCTCTCTGAAAGCAGAAGATCATGTTTGAGTGTGAAGAAAAGAGAAATGATTTATGATATATTTGAAAACTATGAGACCATGAAGCTTAACAATGGAGAGTTTGATATGGCCGATTTTGTAAGCGACCTACATAAAAGGTTAAGATCTGTAAGATACAAAGGTGATAAAATGCACTTTGTATATGTTGATGAGGTGCAAGATTTAACGATGTCTGAGATTGCTTTGTTCAAGCATGTCTCCCCAAATGTTGATGAAGGTTTTGTTTTCTGTGGGGATACAGCCCAAACCATCGGAAGAGGGATCGATTTCCGGTTCCAAGATGTAAGGGCCTTGTTTTATGAGGAGTTTGTGTTAGAATCAAAGAGAAGGAACAATGAGAAAATTAAAGAGAAGGGTCATATTTGTGACATGTTCATCTTAAGTGAGAATTTTCGAGCTAATGCAGAGGTTCTTAAGCTGTCACAAAGTATCATTGAACTTCTCTACCACTTCTTCCCACATTCTGTGGATAATTTGAAAGTCGAGACAAGTTCGGTAGCAGGGGAAGCCCCTTTTATCCTTTTAGGAAGCTGGCTTGACACAATTTTTGGTAAAGATAGATATGGTGAGAAGAAGGATGTGGAATTCGAAGCGATTCAAGCCATCGTGGTTCGCGACAATGAAACTCGACAAGAAATCATGCCTCTTGTAGGGGAGAAAGCTCCTGTTCTAACCATTTTGGAATGCAAAGGACTTGAATTTCAGGTAACCATTAAAAGAACATGATTTGATTTGCTTTTATGTTACTTTGATTATGTTTGGGTCATATAATTTTTTATCATAATTAGTATTTTCATTTGGTCCCTTTTGTTGCATTTCTTATTAGGATGTATTGCTGTACAACTTTCTATCAACTTCACCATTGAAAAGGCAATGGGGAGTTATATACCAATTCATGAAGGAGAAGAATGTTATGGAGTCCAAATATCATCATGTGTTTTGTCCGAGTTTTGATGAATCCAAGCACAATGTTTTGTGCTCTGAACTTAAACAGTTATATGTTGCTGTAACTCGGACAAAGAATAGGTTGTGGATCTGTGAAGAAGATGAAGAATTTTCAAGGCCTATGGTTGATTATTGGAAAAAGAAGAACCTTGTACAATTCAAGAACCAGGCTAAACCTTATTATCATTGGTGGAATTAAGGTACTTATTTATTTACGTGTTACAATTTACTCTTAATGGAAGCAATTCAGTCTCGTAGAAATCAATAACTAATTAGATAACATTATAGCCATTCCTTCTTTTCATTATATGTTTTATTTTTTACTTGTTGTTTTATGCTCTCTTTTTTTTTTTTTTTTGGGACACAATATATATATATGATGCAATTGTGACTGTTATTTGGCAGTTGTATTATCAAGAGAACTATAGCATGGCTAGCATGTGTTTTGAAAGAGCAGGGAACAACTATTGGATGGAAAAGTCTAAAGCTGCTTCTCTGAATGCAATTGTAAATATTGTTTAATTTGCATTAAGAGAATATTTTGTAGGAGGTACCATAAAATCGGACATATATTGTATATATTTTGTATTCAATTATATCATGTTCAATTATATATCATGGACCAAATTATCTTTTTATTTTACTTTAAGAAGGTCTAATATAACCTATACAAAATTTATACAGTAAGAAAAGACTAATAAAGAAAGGAAAATAGAGTTGATGTTTGTACATTAAAAAATAACAGTGACATGCAAATTAAAAATCAGTAGAATGTTATGATCCAACACTTTCAGTATAAAATATAAGGGAGTTAGTTAGTATTTACCTTAAAATAAGGTTAACTTAAGAAAAAAGTATTGATCACTTAGAGTTCTTCCAAATAAAAATACATTTATATAAAAGAAAGTATTGAATGAGATAAATTACCTTATTTTCCATTACTTGTTTTAATAATTTTACAAACGTGTATCTATACAATAGAATAAGTGAAATATGACAAGTTTTTCCTAAGACAACATCAGTGAATGAATGACAAGTAGCTTTCCAAATGCTTGACAAGTGTTGGAGTATCATAGGTTGGATTAAAAAGCTAACAAAACTTTTACTCAATGGACAAGAGAGACATTTCCCTCCCAAAATTTTGAAAATCAAATAGATCCTCATCTCTCTGATAAGACTACTGAAAAGTAGGGTAAAGAAAAAAAGAGAACTAACAGAAGAGAGAGAAACAGCAAAAAAAAAAGGAGAGCTTCAGAGAGAAAGAGTAGAGGGCTCAGAGAGAAAGGGGGCGATGAGCCACCGATGCGGAAGAAGAAAAAGAAGCCGGCGACGGCAGGAGAAGATGTAGCTATTGCCGAACAGGGAAGGGAGCGGCGCGGCTTGAGGTCTCATTGTTGAAGAATCCACAATACGGCGGTGGGCTCAGCAGCAGCGTCTTCTCTTCTGCGACGTTCTGCACCTTCTTCAAGAACATAGCTTCCGACCTTACTGGACCGTCTTCTTTGGATAGTATTCACTATTCAACACTTAAAATTCAAACTTTTTTCAAGTTGTTTCAGATTTTTCTTTCTGGTTCTGATTTGGAACTATTTTTTCCGTTTCTTTCGATTTGTTAACTCAGATCTCAGGTTCTATGTCATGTTCTGGTAACGTTGAAGGAGCCGGGTCGTGAATGCTACTGGGAGACGGCGCTGTCTTGAGGCACAGAGGAGCTCAAAGACGAAATAGATCTAACGACAAGGCTATACAGCGAGGCTGCAGGCAGATGGCTCAAGCATACAAGCGTACCGAAGATGAAGATATCATCAGGTAAGTGTTATTATCTAATAGTCACATTGGTTTGGTTGTGGTTGAAGAGATTGAAGTATTCCTCATATTCTGATTATTGTTGTGTTCTTTTCGTGGAGCTCACCGCTTTTGCCATATTACCGATTACGCTTGCTATTGTTGGTGCTGTGTTCACTGAGGAGGAGATCGGTGGAGAAAAGAAAGCCCTCAGAGAAAGAGAATTTTTTATGCAAAATCTTGAAAGGAGGCAACGGTAGAAAATGTATGCATATGATTATTTTTATTTTTCTGTTGTTCCTTTTGTGTTATTTAATTTATCTTAAAACTGAAATTGAGCATTTTTATGTCTTAAAAAAATTGAGAATTTTTCTGTCTTAAGCTGTTTTGATTCGTAGATCTGAATGTTTGTATGGTTGGGAAAGAGAAAGGACAGAAACGAAAGAAGAAGATGAAGAAGAAGCAAATGAGACCTCTCAAGTGCTATTGGCCTTCAATCCGACAAATTGCAACTTGGTTCCAAAATACCTAAAGGTTAGTTCTTCCATAAAAGTTTGAAAGGTGTTTTTCTGAAGATGAGAGTCTGTTTTAGCAAGAAAAAGGATACCTTTGTTGCTTGATTCTTATAATAAAGATGGCTTCTTTGTTGCTGGAGTCTTATAATAGTGTTTTCTGAAGTTAAAAGTGTGTATTTTTAATGTTTTGTTGCAAGCTTTATTCTTTCTTTGAGTACCATTTTTTGTATGGTTTAAGAAAAAAAGAGCTCTTTTTGTTATCTTCAATGATTTCTGGTTTAGTGTCGTTTCTTCTTACAAAAAAGATTTAGTGATTTTAAGTATCATGAGTCATATGGTTTCTTGAAAAGAATCCATTTTTGGTACATAGAAAGGTGTCTTCTTTGTTGCTTGATTCTTATAATAAAGATGACTTCTTTGTTGCTGGAGATTTTGAAGGGTCTTTGCAAGCTTTATTCTTTCTTTGAGTACCATTTTTTTATGTTTGTTTTTCTATTTGGCTCCTCCTCCTTTTATGGTGTTCAATGGTTTCTTAAAAAGAATCATGTTTTGGTACATAGAATTTTGTATATTCATTTTGTCTAGCAATTCTTAGTTTAAATCTTATAAAGGTTTCTTCTTTTTTGCTGGACTCTTTGAAGGCTGTTTTTCGTACTAACATATTTTTAAAAAAATAGTTTGTTCTATTGCAACATAATCATTTGTTGGAAAAGTCTCACTTCTTAAATGTTTTTGTTAGAATAAAGCTGATTTGATACATAGAAAAAGGGTTAGAGGATGTTGTGAAGCTGGTTGAGGTAATTTCCAAATTCCACCTCTAATAAGTTAGGGAGTCAATTGATTCTGAATGAATGTAATACTCTAACTGCATTTAGAAGTTTGGGAATTCTTGATGTCTA
>JASCZI010090769.1:24335-43074 GCA_036250425.1 Stylosanthes scabra
CCAATATAATATAGCTTTTTAGTTGTATCCGGCTTAAAAGGAGTTTTCTCGAGGAGCAAAATTTATGTATTTAACATCAAAGCAGTTTGTGAAAGAAGCCTAATTACAGTGTCATGCTTTCTCTGTATGATTTTATAATTATAAAATGATTAATTTGTATTTAGAAATCAATTACAAAACTTATGAAGAACAAATTTTGCATGCTTTCATAATAAGCAACGAAGTGATTTTTTGATAAAAATGTTCGTGTTTTCTGTGGCCATTGCATTTTCTTCACCATTTGAAATTGGTGCATTAGGGAGAGAGGTTGCACGCGGTGGTCCCATGGTCTCTTCTGAAAAGATGGGGCAATGTGCTGAAGGAGTTTCAATTGTTCAACATGAAATGGCTCTATGTTGTGGAGATGGCTGAGGTAACTTACAAATTCCACAACTAATAGCTTAATATGTATAGTCTTACTTTGGTATGAAATAAAATATTCTAAGCTTAGAAAATTATTGTGCATTTGAGCCAATAACCTAATTCTCAGTCACAATTTTACTTTAATTATTCTTATTGCTATCTATTATAAAGGATTGTCTGTTTAATTATTCTGTGCTTCGGATAAGAGGTTAAGTTTACCTGTTAGTGTTAAGTCTTACTTTGGGGAAGCATATGATATAATTTAATTTCACTAAAAAAGTTTGAAATGCAAAAACAATACGACTTGTATAAATTTGAAAATGCAAGGACAGAGGGAGTAAGGTAATCACAACATGTATTGATTAAATGAACAATTGAAAATAGACCAGATATGTCATGAGTAATTCTAATGTGAAATGGTGAGAAACCATTGCCCATGCCAGAAGTTCCTCTGCATTTTTGTATTGAAAGAATGTAGCAAGTAAAGTTAATTATTTGTTAGAAAATTTCACATTATGATCAAATTTTCATCACTATAAATAGACATGATTTTTAATGTGTTATATGATTTATCAACTGCAATGACGGCTTGGTTAATGTCTCAGAAAAGGACACTCTCCAACAACCTTCATTCTTGGTGTTATATTGATTTTTGTTTTTGTCTTTCAAGATTTTTATGATAAAAGTCATACTTTTAGTCTAATAAGGTTGCTAGCTTTTTCTCTCATGTCAATTTAACTAATAATATTTGAAGTAGTGTTTTACTGCAATTTCTAAGAAGTTGTAACATGTTATAGCAAGTACGATTATTGATAAACATCTTCCTCCAAGTCAACCTTTGCAGCTTACTAATCTTCATACAGTTACAAATTGTCACTTTTTTATCACTTTGACAAATTTACAAATCTTTGGCAGGATGTGTAACACTTACTTGCTGGCCAACCAGGGAATCACTTGTGGTTCATCGACGATAAGGTTTAGGCGCCAAAGTGGAACAACCATTATCAATGGAAGGGATGTTGGTTGCTTTAGGAGTCTTTCTAGGAACATTCATCAGTTCAGTATTGAGGTTCATTACTTCAATGCAGTACCTATTATGTGTAGTTGTCTACGCTATAGAAAAAAGGCTAGGCTTGCAAGGAGAAAAAAGATTGAAAAACTATTTATCAGCAGGGGTTACACAATGAAAGGATATTAACAAATAAAAAATACATTATGTTTTGATCGGCACATTAACTGCTATTTTCATTGTATTTCTAAGTTTGTTTTGGTAATATCAGAACTATTATATTGTTCTTTAATTTTGATTAAACTAATAGAATACAATATAGTGGCCTTTAGATTCAGACATCCGAATTGGGATGAAATTATATCATGTTTTAGAAACCTTTTTTTTTGGTATTTAAGAAAATAATATAAGAAATTTCATCACTGCGTACACCGCACGAAGCGCGGGTAAACCACTAGTACAATGAATAACGACACCAGTGTTTGAAGAAGAGCAAAACTTGAACATTGAAAAACTACATGGGAATGTAAGAAAAACAAGGGTTTGTCTAAGGTGGATCCGGCTCATAGTAGGTTGAATATTCTCAAATGAGTGGTGGAGAGTATTTGTGATTTTATAATAAATATAAATAATAAAAATAAAATATAAAAAAAATTTCAACCACTCATTTGAGAATATTCCACCTGGTCCACCATGAACTTGGTCTATGTAAGCTTGTCCGAAAAACAATGCTAATCTTTAAGAATAAATGAATATTGAATCAAGACTCAAAATGATAAATTACAAGAGTTAACTATACAAGAAACAGAAACTACTATATATAGCAGCAACAACACTAACTATATGTAACAGAAAAACTAACAGAATTCCTAACTAACTAATCGCTCACAATAGTAACTAACAGATTTAACAACCTCTCAGATTAAACCAGCAAGCACAGCAATGAGTTCTTGTTGGACAAGTCACTGATCTTAACAATAATTAATATAAAAAAATTTCGAGTTATGCTAGGTGCGTAAAAATATTAGTTTTTTTTTTTGACTAAAGATACAAGAAAGAAAAACTAAGAGGAAGGTAAGTCCTCTGAAATAATAGCCAAAAGGGAGTTCCAAGGCTTTAAACCACTCAGAATACTGGAGCCTCATAGAAGCTGATCTTTTAGCTAAATAATCTGCAACCTTGTTCGTTGTTCTTTGAATAAGAAGACCTAAGACAGCCCAGTAACACTTCTTGAATCTTAGCCAAGAGGTCTTTTATATCAGCATCTATGCTTGAAGAAGCTTGAGAAACTAGGAGAAAAACATCAAGACAATCCATTTCACAGATAACATTTTTGCAACCGCACTCCTAAGCCAAAATAAGACCTCTCCAAATTGCAAAAAACTCACAATTGAGCACACTAGAAACTAGCTCACTCGAACAACCCTTTATCCAGTTTCCTATAGAATCTCTCAGAACACAACCAAACCCAGCAACCATATCATGATGCAACAAGCTAGCATCGCAATTCACTTTATGAGCCAAAGCAAGAGGGGGAGTCCAAGCATAAATTAATTGGAGGGGAGTTAAACTTAAAGAAGAAGAGGAAACCTTCTCAAACTCACATAAAGCATGACGAATGAATCCGATATTAATTTTTTCCAGAGTCCAAGGGCTGTTGCTGTTGAAAACATCATTATTACGGTCGCGCCATATCCACCATAAAGCGGCAGCAAAGAGAAGCTCATGCTGCTTCAAGTTCTTCAAAACCTAATTAAGCATATTCAAGGAGATATCTAAAGCTGATATGCCAATTCCAGTCGATGCCACACCTGACTCGCTTTAGGACAATAGCGAAAACAATGCTCAAGAGTTTCTTCTTGCAAGCTGACAAGAGCTGGAGGGAGTAAGACCCCGCCTAAAATGAAAATGGCTTGTCGGAAGGCTTCCATTGAGACCAAGCCAGAGAGGTAGTTTGATTTTTTCAGGGACACGCAACCTCCAAATCCAAAGCCAGTTAGCAATTTCGGACCAGTTTAACTTGTTTTTCAACAACCAAAAATAGCCACTGCCGGTGGAATAACAGCCAGAAGCTGAAGGCAACCACAACCATCTCGATTGATCACAAGAGAAAGCTGTTGGAGGAAAATAATTTAAATACACTTTAATATCTTGAGAGACAATAGTAGATAAGGATTCCCAATGCCAATTTCCATTTTTCCACTGGATCTTCAAACGGGAGTTAGATATATGGACAAAAGGAACAAGGATGGAAAGAGGCCCACTAGACAGCCAAGAATCAAACCAAAAAGATTGTGACAAAGAACCAAAACTCCGCTTAAAGTCATTAATCAAATAGTTCTTTCTCTTAGTAATATCTTTTCAAATTCTAGAAAAGCCACAAGGAGCTTCAAAGACATAATCAACAACATTAGGGAGGTATTTAGCCAACATGACTCTAATCCAACGCTTGTCTTTGTAGAATAATTGCCAAACCAGCTTGCCCATCAAAGTCAAGTTAGCACATTTAGTATCTCTAACACCCAAACCCTCATATTTTGTTGGAGTAGTCGCTTTATCCCAACTAACAGGACAGAGGCAACGCTCCCCAACCTTTCCCTTCCAAAGAAATTGCCTTAAAACAGAATCAATCTCACGACAAACTGAGGTTGGAAAAAGAGAAGTTTGCATGTTGTAAACAGGTAAAGTAGAAGCAACGAATTTAATCAAGCAAAGTCTACTGCCTTATTGAGAAGACGATCCTTTCATATCGCTAATCTGCATTTAATTTTATTGACAGAATCAGCAAAAGCAGCTCTAGTGGTACAAGGATGACCCAAGTTAACATCCAGATATTTTTTCCAAATCAAGACAGAGACGAATATGAGAAGTACCAGAAAAAATTTCCCTTCTTCTAGCATAAATATTCTTAGAGCAATGGACTTTAGACTCTCAAAATGAACTCTCATACTTGAGACTTTGCAAAACAAATCAAGATAATTCATGACATTATGAACCTCAGATCTGGTAGCTTTGTAGAAGTGGAAAAGATCATCCGCAAACATAAGGTAGGAGGTATTACGCCCCCCAAAAAATACATGTTTAAATATAAAATACATTGAAAATAGCTCAAATAATATATGTAGGGGTATTTATACAAAAATAGTGAATTTTGATGTGTAAATAATATTTTTAAAAATTTTAATGTAATTTTTAAGAAATATGTGTTGAAAATTTTTAATAAAATTACCATTTAGGTAAGTAAATTTTATACATATAATAAATAGTAAAATGTTCACACCAATAAATAAATAAATAATAAAATGTGACTCAAATAGGTCATAGACAACTCAAATGAGACATTTTTTTTCTCTCCTCGAATATAAAAGATAAAGACAGTGTAAAACCATACAAAAAAAAATACATAAACAAATAAATGGTGGCACATAAGCATGAAAATCTTCATTGACTATTATTTAGGGTATGTATTATGTGAGACAATTTGATTTATTATTAGCTTAGAAAATAAGCATTATTTCACCTTAATATAATTACAAATGTTTTGGGTTAAGCGAAGTTGGATGTGATAGATGTGCAATGATCTAGAAGGGTGGTGGTGAATATAATGGTGATAATGAGTTTTGATCCATAATTAATTAGATCTAACTTAGATATTAGGAATTTGATTAAGTGGACATAATTACAGCTGATAAAGTGTCATGTATATTAGATATCAATCAAAAGATAGATAGAATGATGATGATATATCACTATACATAGCAACACTATGATGTAACAATTAAGACAACATACAACTTGGTTATCCTTTACAAAAGTATAAAAAGTATAAGTAACCAATCCAGTTAATATTATTCAATTTTAAAATTGAAGGTTAGGGTTTAGACAATAGGAGTAAGGATTCCTAGCTAATTTAAGAGTCTAAATTTTTTTAAAAAATATATTTTAAAACATTATTTATTTAGTATTACTCCATTCTTTAATATTAGTTAACTCGCATGGATTAGTGATTTTTGTGCTTGAGCTCTTGAATAATCTATATTTTCACAGAAATCTTAATTAACTCTTATTGCTGTATAACTTAGAGCATATACAAAAAGGAAAAGTTTGCTAACTATAATTTTTTAGTTATAGACAGTCGTAACTTTTCAATTTTAATATTTGTATTTATTTATAAATTGTTATTGAACTAAATGCATAATATTAAATTATATAAATATATATTTATGAATGTTATTTACATAAAATTATAAATGTTATGATAATTATGATTATTTAGTATTTCTTTTACATAATATGTCCTCACTTAAAAATCTTAATTTAAATTATATGTATTGTTAATATAAAAGAAGAATTTACATTATTAACACTCACTATATGTTAACAATTTTTTAAAAATAATAAATTATTTATTAATGATAAGATAATGTTAAAAAAAATTTAGTAGCTAGAAAGCAGAAACTCTTAAAAATATATTAATCCTTTTTAATAGAAATAAATTAAGTTAATTAAAATCTAATTTATTCTCTCCACTCTTATACTCACCTTATTATTATATTCATTATATAAATTAACATTAATTTCATACATTTTCTTTATCTCATCTAATCACATAATCTATAACTCTACTTTTTACTTCCCGGCCTCCACCTTTTGTAATTTTTTGCAAAATTATTTGAGAATCGGATTAATTGATGATCATAGTTTTTATTTTTATTTTTTTAGTTTTTTTTTTTAAAAAATAAATGTAACTAAGTGATTGTGTAATAATTATATTCATTATTTTTTTTTTTATATTTTTTGTGTAATCGTATTCATTAATTATTTATATAGTGCGACCTTTGTCGCCTTTATATCTATTTTTTTAATTATATTTGTGGCCTTTATATCACTATACTTTTTTTTTTTCAATAATTTTCATTTTTTAAATATCATTCATTTGTAATAATATTATTGAAAATATATATGGTCATAATGTCATGATTCATAAAAAATATAATTATTAAATCACACCATTTTTTATATCATCTCAGTTAATCATATGCCTCTTATTTTTTTCCCTCAATTTTTACTAAAGTTTTGCTCAAATATTTGAAAGTTTTGGTTGATTACAATAGTTCTTTTTTTGGTTTACTAAATTTATATGTATTTGATGTAGGGATGGAAACAGGTCAAGCCAGGCCAGGCTTCCGCCTAAACAGGCCAGGCCTGAATTATATATATTGAACCTATACCTGGCCTATTATTTGTTAAAGGTTTTATATTTTACTTGGCTTGGCCTATGCGCAAGGCCTGGTTTGCCCTGAAACCTGTTTAAAAACCTGTTAAAAAATAAATTAATAATAAAAATAATAAAAATTTAAAAATACAAATAAAAAGATTTCACAATATAGAAAAAAAAACTTATATTATCACTTTTATAAATATATTTATTTAGAAATTATAAGTGTTAATGATGTTTTATGGGGTTTGAAAATAAAAAATAACTTTATTGATATATTATGCATCTTTTTAATTTATTTAAAATTTAACAAAAATTTTTTAAAATAATTAAAATATTATTATAACATAATATATATAAATAGGCCGGCCTATTAGGCTTTATAAAGAGCCTAAGTCTGGCCTCTTTAAATAAAAAGGCTTTTACAAAAGCCTAAGTCTGTTTTATTTATCAAAAAAGCCTGGCCTGCATTAGGCCTAATTAGGCTAGGCCTAAGGCTCCTGATAGGCCGCCTGACCTGTTTCCATCCCTAATTTGATGACAAATTTCCTAAAATACTAGAATCTATAACGTCCTTTATAATTTTATTTTTTGTTTAGTTTTTTCATTTCTGATCTAGTTGTATTTATTAGTTACATGTTTCATTTTTCACCCATATATATAATATATGTTGAAAATAGTCAATACATGATATCATAACTTATAAAAAATATAAAATTGAATATTAATTTTAATGATTGAAACAATATATTCATACTTTATCAATAGTTTCATCATATTTGTGAGATAGTATTTAGTTAAAAATAATCTAAAATTACTAAACAAAAGTAACTATTTAAAAGAAGAAAAATAAAACGATTATATGAAACTAAATGAATAAATTTAACTGAATATTTTCCTAATTTTTGTATGTGTAAATTTTTTAGTTATTATATTTGTAAAGGTTAAATTACTTTATTAATTTCTATAGTTTCATTAATTTTTCAATTAGGTTCATATAATTTTTTTCCTTTTAATTAGATCATTATTATATTGTACCATTTTATTAATTATATTTTATAATTAACTTACTACCATGACAAAACATTATATATAAAGGAATATCTATTTTATGAGAATATATTTGTTTAAAGCTTGTACTCTAAAAATGATTGTATTCTTTTTATGCAATGAAATATTAAATTATATTTAACGGTTTTATTACGGTAGGTATAGAAAATTAATTACAAAATCTATTTTATATGATATTTGAACCTAATTAAAAAAATTAAAAATTTGCTCTAAAACTATAAAAATTAGCAGAATAATTAAATATGTTATATATATGTATATATTTTGATCTTACTGCTGCACAGTGAGCAAATGTAAACCTAGTTACATTAATTATTGGGTTACATGGTGGTTATTATTTATGTGCTTCTTAGTCAAGCTGAACAGAGACGTTCTAGTAGGAGGATAGCCAGACAAATATGGAGACACAAAAAATCATATTTGATATGACATACAGGAACACAAATATTGTGTTTTGCGATACTAAATTATCAGTGTGTATTTTATATCTTTATAAACAGGAGAAAGGGATACATAGACACTTGCAGGAGCGAGGTATAATATTTTTATTGTTTTTATTAATTTTTCATAATTTTAAATTTTATCGTTTTAATTTTTTCCCCCTAAATTTTATGTGAGGGAGTAAATAAGAATAATTGGACTTTTTATAATTTATTTTATCTCTTATATATATGCGTCGTTAAAAATATAGTTTGAATCACTTGTGACAAATCTTACCTTGACAACTACATTTTTTTAAAAAAGATAGAAGTGTTGGATATAGAGGTTTATATCTCAAATTTTCACTCATTTTAAAAGTAGTTATTGATGCAACATTTTTCTTCTTGTTAGTTTTTTTATTACAATAATGCTAAATAATCAATAAAAATTCAGCCAATAACAATCAACAACTCAAATTGAATGTTCTATTTATTTAGATTTCGGATATTCTGTTGCCAACAAAAATACAAAATTGGCTGATAATTACTTTAGGTTTTGGATGTTTTATGACTTTTAATTGAACGTTCTATAATCAATGGTTATGGATGTTCTATTTTTTATTCACTGATTTGTTGATTTAAAAATTTTTAGTTACCTATACTTCTACCTTTTCTTATTATTTTAGATTGCATTAAAAAAAAACAAATTAAAGAGGCTAATCTGCATACGAGATTTTAACATACATGGGCATGACAACTTAGTCATTGAACACAGTAGTGACTCAGCGCGATGGATAGAGAATTTTTTTAAAGAGAAAAGTAAAGCTTAAGAACTAGATATTTTAATTTATGTAACAAATTTAATAGTAGAACTCAGTTTTCCAACAACTTTGAATTATAAGAAAAAGTTATCTAGCTTAATGCAAGTAGAAATAATATAGAAGAGGGAAAAAAAGAGAGTTAACTACTGTATGTTAATTACAGGAGAAGAATGTAGAGTATGTAGGATCATTTCTTCAATCAAGGCAGCATTGGCTTAATCACTGGTTCTCACTCCCGAAATGTAATCCAATCTCTCAATGTTGATCAATCAACACAAATTTTATAATATTTATACACAAATGTTATGGATTACTATTTTTCTTTGTATTTAATTTATACGTCTAAGCTAATACTAGTAAATATTTTTTTTCACTAAAACTAATTAAGTTTTATTAAAACAAAATATAAAAATTAAAAAACATTATATTCACGTTCCAATTCAAAGAAATAAATATAATATTTTTATAAATTAAATCGGTCATATTTATTTCTCTTTTGATATATATGTATAAAATGTATATATGAAAACATCTATAAATATACATATACACAATGCAAATATATATTTGGTGACTAATTTTTTGTGTTTATAAAATATTTTTGTAAATATTTACTAATGAAAATAGACCCAAAAAAAATATACTAATGAAAATAGATAAAAGTTTTAGAAAGAAATGTATATGTAGTATCAATGGAGCTGCGCATTCACTAATAATGCAGAGTTAATAAATAAATGAGGCACTATCACCAAATAAAACGTTATATTAATACTTATTATGTCAAAAAGTGAAAAATAATAATAATATATAAATTAACACAAAAAGCTAATTAATGGAACTAAGAAGATAATATAGTCTAAATACCTCGTACGACGAATGTCATCAGAATAGTTGTAACAGAGATAAATGAAATACATTTCGAGAGTGAGATCCAGTCATTAGGCCACCAGCCAAGTAATGCACACATATGATATATATATCAGGAAAACTGAAGTGTTATAATAATATATGTGGAAGATTATTGGAACAAGGTAGAGTATTTATATATGCATAGAAATAAAGTAGTTTTGGTTGGTGAATTGAAAGTAAGATATCAACAAGAATTGTTTGAATTAGGAGAAGAGTTTTTATCAGACAGTGAGTTGAGAAGTGGTGTGCTTTAATTTCAGTCTAACATGTAGTCCATCCATTGGTGAGTTAGATTAAAATAACCCAAAGGCCAAAGGTTGAATCTTATATATTGGTAGGAATGGAATGGGCGAGCCAGTCGAGCTTTAGCTTAGGTGAGTCTGTTATTGTTTGTAGATTTTTTTTCAGGTTCGAGTCTGGCCTGTTTAAAAGTTCGTTAAGTTTACAAGCCTATATTAAAAATATTACTGTAAAAATTATAAATAAAAATAATTTTCACTAAAAGCATTCTAAAATTTATAATTCATTGTAAATTATAATTCAATAATATAGCAATTTTTTATCACATATAATATCATATAACTATACTTACTATCAAACTGTAGTAAAAAAAAAATATAAACATTTTTCTTAAATCATAAAAATCATAAAAAGAGACACTATAACAACTAATATTAAATCCTTAAATGTATCTCCTCTTGTTCGAACACCTTCAAAACAAAAAGAAAATAGGATAGAAAAAACTAATATATTGGGATAAAAAGTCTGAGCTCTTTTCTTTTTTAATTTTATTACAAGTTTGGACTTTTTTTTAATACAAGTTTAGACTCTTTTTCAATTTTTATTATTGACTATTTTGGGATTTATCATACATAAATAGTTAAAAACAACTAAGAATAATTTATTTAATAAAAATAATTTGGCGGGCAGCGCAACGAGCTTTATAGGCTTTCTTTAAAGTCTATGACCTGACCTGTTTAATAAAAAGACTTTAACAAAAGTCTAAATCGGATTTATTTAATAAAACGAGCCGAGCCTAAGGCGAGCCGAGCTACGAGCCCCCGTCGAATAGCCCAGCTCATTTCCATCCCTATACATTCATAAAAAAAACTGATAATTCAAAATAGTAAAAGATAAATAGTACAAAATAAAATAAAGAATGAAAATTATGATACTAGCTCAATGATGATGATAAATAATATTATTAACTAATAATTATTAATTAAATAATATTGGTTATTAATATATTTTTTTCCCAAAATTAGATAATTGCATTTCTTCAAATAAAAGAGATATAGAGTCCATATGAGACACTTACAAAAGAAATTAGGGATCTCTCAAATATCAATCAAAGTAAAAAACATAAAAAAATAAAAAAACATCCGGATCAGGAAGAACTAATAGCTTGTAAAGGAGAAAGAGATTTTGAAATGGCATGCATTTTTGGATCGATTTGATTACGAGAGAGGAAGACGATTTTTGGGCTTCAAAGATTCCAAAATTTCCATAAGGACCATTTGAGGCAAACAAAGGAAATTCTTTCCATGCAAGCATAATTTTCCGGATAACCCATTAAGATCAATAAAAAAGTGAAACTATATTATATTTAAAAAATCTGAAAAATTGCTCAACAACCCGAGTTTGGCTTTTAATTTCTACGAGAGAAGTCTTATGGATCTTGGAGTGGCCATTGAACAGCTGGTCCTCCATCTCAAAGAAAGAAAATTGAGAAGAAAGAGAATAAACATTGACCATGATAACACAAAAACTCCGTTAAGAAGAAATTATAGTAGAACACAAAAATCTTATTAGGGCATTTTTGGAAAAATTCCTAGCAAATAGAGCCCTGAAACTCTATTAGAACATGTTTATATTTATATGAGTAATCTATTTGCTATCAATATATACTTTCTCTTATTATTTTTTAAATGATTATTCATGCGGTGTTTTTTTTTTAAGTTTTTTTATTATACAACAGCAGCAGTTGCGTATATTATCATTAATTTTGATCTATAAAAGATAAATCAAATGATTTTGGGTTAACATAAAGTTTTATAAACATGGTCTAGAATATAAGTTTCTAATTTAATGGTAGATTTTATTTTTAAAAGAAAGAAGTAAAATTACTCCCATAAAAAATTATTCAATAATATAATGTTAAACAACAGTGCTACGAAACCAACATTAGGGAGACTTTCGGAAATTAATAATTAACTTATTATTCAAAATTAAAAAAATTATCATTTAAAATTGAATAACGTTATTATCCAAACATAATAAAAGTGATCACCCACATAATATACGAATTATTATCTTTAACTCGTTTACCATCACCATCAAGTGCATTGACTACCAAATATATTCGCTCCCAACACTTTCTCAACGTTAAATAATTAATCTTACATTAGCTAGTAATTAATTATTTACTGGTCCGATTTATATACTTTATTGCACTTGAACTTCTAGAAAATGAATAACCTATCTTACACTTATAACACCTTAGAATTTCTCATAAATATTTATAACATGGTCTTGTATGTTTTTCTTTTTCTCGATTGCTTGGATTCAAAGGCTTTAATTCTTTTATAGTTTTGATTATACGTAAAACAAAATTAAGTGGGCATGCAAGGAAGTTGAAGAGTCACTTCCATACCTTTTTCACAACACAACAATACCTAAGACTTGACTTGTTAATTATAAGAATCTTTTTGTTTCTCGACATGATGAGACTTAGGCTGTTTAATTTGGCCCCTACAGTTGGAACCTTGCTATATGCATGTCTAATTTTAATCATCATTATGTGTTATTAATGCGACATTAAATCCATTAATATTATGATTGGAAAAAAGCTGAATTGATGCTTGTATATCAATACATATTTGTACATCAATTACGTTTGTAGTTTTTATGCTCTCTAAATTAAACCATCACGCTCGTTAAGATGTTTGCATTTACGTAATAGGTTAAAATATTACTTTGAGTCGTGACTCAAATTTTAATTCAGTAGATAACGTTTAAAACGTCTTATTGAGGTGGTTGAAACTTGAAAGCGTAAGAGCCTTCACCATCGGTGAAAATGAAACTGTTGCTAGCAAAGGAGGCAACATTGGAAAGATGATTTTGATTGATTATGCCTATTGACAAACTATTTGATATTCCGTCCACACAAAAGCATAGTGAAAATTAAGATGACCTTTTTGAACCTGGAATATATTAACTTACAGAGAATTTCTCCATCTTCAATGGGTTATTATCTACGTTATATTATATGATAATGCATAGCTTTTACCGAATGTAACGTTTCACTTGTATATATATATGGAAAAGTTCTGCAGCCAAACTTTTAGCCGCGCTATAGGTAAGGTTTACTGGGTGTCATTTATTGTGATATTATAATAAATCTAGACAACTAAGTTTTGTATCGATCAAGTTCTCTATCTCCACACGCTTCATGTTTCTCAACGCAGAGAAGAGTAATGCATCATATTTTCACGTAAAAGAAGAAGATGACAACAATAGCATCGATGACGGCAACAACAAGACATTGGTGAAGAAGAGGGAGAAAAAGAAGAATAAAAAAGTGAAGAAGAAAAAAAACGCATAACACAGTGAAGAATGAGGAAAATGAGGAGGAGAAGATGAAGAAAATAATTATGATGATGAAGAAGAGGAGGAGAAATTTAGTTTTTCTTTTCAAATAAATCCGGTTCTATTTGATAAAAATGCATAAATTCATTTGATTAGGTTTTGATAAATAATAACCATTGAAACTGAGGATAAACTTTGAAAGCAAGCAATATAATAAGACAAGAAGACAAGTCCGCAAGCTTTGAAGATGGTTTAGTATCTTAGAACTTAGGTAACTTCTTGTTAAGAACCAAATTTTATTACCTCACACACACACTAGAAAATACTTTTTAAAGAAAATGTTTTATTAAAATCTTGAAAGAATTTGTTTAAGAACAAAAAGTTTTTTCAAAATTGTTTAACAATGAAAATTTGTCCAAAACGTTAGCCAAAATCGTTTGGAAACTTGTTTTCAATGATACATTTATTTAGTAATTATTTCCCATAAGTTTAGAGTCAATTCTTTGATGAATAAAACATTTCTTAGGCTATTTTCTATGCTTACATCGATGCAGGCTTTGTAGAGAATCTTTGCAAAGTGATCAACGTCATTTGCATCGATTATGCATAGATGCATCAATGCAAAATGAGTTGCATCGATGCAGAGATGCTGATTTTCAAATTTGCATCAACGCAGAATAATTTGCATTGATGCAAACGTGCTATTTTTTAACATAATAACGGCTATTTTTGAGAAAATGGCTTCACCTATCATATAACATTCTAATGCTTTAAATTCAAAGTTATTTAATTTTCACGAAAATTTATCATTGTTGTATAGATACTCAATTCACCCCCTCTTGAGTATTTGTGCTTGTTGACTAATATTTTTTTGAAAAGAACAGTGAAGAAGATAATGAGAAAATGGAGGAGGAGGATGGGGAGGAGGAGGAGGAAGAAGAAGACAAAGACAAAGAGGAAGAAAAAGATGGGAAATTAAAAAATTTGGTTCTCCTTTTTAAAAAAATCTGATTCTATTTTTCAAAGAAATATGATTCTCTATTTTTAACTAAAATGCAATTCGTATTTTAAACGAAGGAGGAGGAAGAGGAGGAGGAGGAGGCGGCAATGCATAATTTTATGGTTAGTTTGGTAACTAAATAAATAACCACCAAAATTACTCATGAAATTTTCAAACGCCGTTAAAAATGACTCTGAATTTTGTTAACGACAAAAATAATCACCAATTATTTAAAAATCCAATAGTAAATAAGAACCCTTCTCTCCAATGGGAAGGACTCACATAGTTACATTGGTCTCTGATGGGACCCCACTTTCTAATTAATTAAAAAAAAATAAATTAGTATTGCTACATCTACATATACACCTAATACAACCAACCAAGTCAAACTAAAAAAAAATTTATCCACTTTCACCTAGGCCGCTAGGCGCGTGTATTCATGTTGCCACTAACCCAACTCACACACGCATCTTCTTATTCTGTTGTTTATTCTTCTTCTCTCTCTTCCTATTCTTCATCACCACCTCTGCCTCCACCTCCACTTCCTACTTTGCCTCCATCTCTTCCTCTTCACCTTCCTCCTTCTTCTCCTTCTCTGTTATGTTGTGATAGTTGTCGTTATTGTTGTTCTTCTTCTTCTTCTTTCGCTGCCGCCATTTGTTTTCTATTGCGCCGTCGTCGCCGGTAGTATTGCTATCGCTGCCGCTGTCTTATTCTTTTTTTTCTGTTGGTTCTTCTTTTTCTTTGTTGCTCGTTGTTCTCTTCATTGCTTTTATTATCATGATCATTATCTTTTTCTTCTTAGATGAATGCAAATTTAGGAAGAGGAGGAGGAGGAAGAGGAAGAACAACGAATATGAATAAAAAGCTAAAACGAACAGAAATACATTCTTGACATTAACATATTTTAAATTTGACATGAATAATAAAGAAAGAAAGAAATAAAATTTCAAAGAATACTTGACCAAGTTTTTATAATTGGCACGAACTTGTTTTTATAGTTGACATGAACATGTTTTATCGTCGATAGGAAAGAAACAAATAAGACTTCAAGGAATGCTTAAAAATAACTTTTTCATGTATTGTGAAAATCTGTTCGTGATAGTTTCAAAAACTGTTCGTATGTTTGAATATAATGAATGTCGAGTCTGTGTAAAAAATCAGTTTTGAAAATCTATTAGTGGTAATATAAAAATTTGTTCGTGTGTTGTGAAAATCTATTCGTGGTAGTGTAAAAGCATGTTCGTGTGATTGAATTGGTTAAATGTTGAATCTGTGTGAAAAATGAGTTGTGAAAATCTATTCGTGGTGGTTTAAAAACCTGTTTCAACAGAAAATGGAGAACTATCAAACAGGTTTTAAAATTAAAATCATAAACAAATTTTTTAATTAGATAAAAAAACATAAGGATTCAAAAGAAAATCAAAGAACTCTTTTCATAGATTCGGAATGAAAAAAATTCAAATAAAAATTACCACACGAATAAACAATTGAACTTCGAAAATAAACAATCCAACAATAAGAACTAGTATTCAAAGACGTAAACTGGTTGAAGAAAAAAATAAAAACCTCCATGATCTGATTTGGTACAGAATTCGAATTCAATTGCTATATTGCATAATTAGTTCGCAGAACATTGATAGATTCATAATGCTATCAAATATTATTTAAACTCAATTTTACAAAAAAAAACGAAGAAGAAGAACTGGAGAAAGAAGACGAAGATGAGAAAGAAGAAGATGAAAACGATGAGAGAGGAGACGAGGAGGAGCAGGAGGGAAAAAAGTTACTTGAGTGAAGAAGCTACTTGAGTGAGAGGAGCGCGTGATGTAATTTGTTTTCAGTGGACAGTACATAAAGACATGCATATGGACATTAATTGATGTACTAAAACGTGTTTGGTAGCAAGGACATGGAAACTGTGTCCACTGTCTCCTGCACACTTTTTCTTATTTTTGTGTCAACTCTTTTATGAAGGACACTGGAATTAGCAAGTGGACACTGATTTCTTAATAAAAAAATTTTCCTCTTATACCCATAAATATCTTCTATTATTCCACTATTATCCTCTTTTAATTCTCACATCTCAAATCCTAATTTTATTTCATTCTCTCTTCTTCGTTCAAGTGCAGGTTCTTCTTTCTCTCCCTTTCATACTTTCTGCATCTCTTCTTTTTTTTTCATCTTCTTTCACGTTCTCTTTTTTTATTTCTCTCTTCCTTCGTACCCTCTATCTTTCTCTCTCTCTCTCTTTTTTCTTTTTCTCTTCTTCTTTCACGTTTCCTGTTATGTCTTTCTCTTCTTATTTTTCTCTCACTATCTCTTCCTAATTTGTTTCTCTTTTGATTTTTTATATCTTATAAATATCAATTAAATTAAAAAAACTAAATTCTAAATAATTAACAATGGATTATTAAGTGTTATACAAATAGATGAAGAAAGATGAGAAAAATGACCAGGGTGTATTGGAATTGAAAGGATTCTCCTTTAAAGGAGAAAAATTGAAACAATTATTTTTTTAATTAAATTTATTTTATTTTTATTTTTATTTTTAAAAGGATAAAAATATCTTTCACATTATTTTTTAGTGTTGTCTTGGTGTGTCATGTTTATTATTGCCAAACACAATAGAGAGACATTAATTTTTAGTGTTCCTGTCTTACTGTGTCTGTCCAAGTGTCCTGTTCTATCATGTTCTCACAAACAAACACAGCCTAAAGTGCTTGGTTTGTGCTTGGTTAACAAAAATAGGTGTACATCTAGATTAATTGAAAATAAAATAATATATTTTTAAATTATTTTTCACAAATATTATTAAATTTTATAAATGATAAAATAATCAATATAGGAAAATAATTATTGGCTTTAATACATGAAATTATTTTTTTAACAATAATACTATTAAAATTTGTGAATTAGAAAAATTAAAAATTATAAAATAACTAATATGCGAATAATTTTAATTATTTCACAAAAAAGTATCACAATAATACACACTTTAAATAATACACACATAATTGCGTTTTAATTTTTTTTCAAGAAACTGGTAAATAAATAATTAAATTAATCTCAATATATTTTTAACTATGCTACGTGTATACTAAAATTAACTATTAAAATTTACTATTAATATTTAATATATATTAAAATATAAAATATACTTTAAAATAATTTAAATTATATATATTTTTATACAAATGCATAATACCAATTTTAATTATTGATTTTAATATATAATTCCCATTTTTATAATTTTATTATTTATAATAGAAATGCTTTATTATTTTTTAATATTAAAAACACAAACAATCTTCTCTCTCATCTTCCTTTTTAGAGGAACAGGGTTGTCAAACGGGCGGACCTGACCCGTTTATGCCCGGCCCGTTTAGCCTAAACCCTAAACCCTAGTCCGTTTAGCCCGATTTTATACGGGCTAGAATTTTTCTAACTCGGCCCATTTATGGCCAGCCCGACGGGCCAGGTAAATAGGTTGCCCCGTTTAATTAATTAATTAATTATCTTTTTAAAAAAATAAACAAAAATTTTAATTTTTAATTTTTAAAAATTACTTTTGTGTGACACCCTTGAAATTAAATTAACGTGAATTAACTACAATTAGAATTAATTGGAATAAAACTAGCACACACTCTATTGGGTCGACCTAACTGGGTCAAGTGAGTGAGGTGGGTCACAAGGACCCAACACCCACTCACTCAACCAAAACAAAACAACTTAACAACACATCACAATAACAACACACACGACACAACACTCCTCTCTTTCTCTCCATACTCTCTCAACTCACCACCAACACATCACCTTCAATCCACCACAACTCACTCACCGGAGCTCCGATTGCCGCACCGTCGTCGGCTACACGAAGCTCTCGTCCCTATCTTCGATTCTATAGTGCAATTAAGGTATGGGTGTCATTAGTTATAGCTACATTCTCCTACTTCTCCAATTCTTGGGTATTGAGTTTGGTTTTTGTGAATTCCATGAAAATTCCATAAATTAGGGGACACTAGGCATAGATTGAAGCCAAGGAGGCAACAATCAAGCTAGTGGGATTGAAGGAATTAGGTGAGGAAGCTAGAGTTCATAGCTTTTGGAGGTCTACAAGAGGTACGGAGTAGGATTCCTTAGCTTAGAGCTTATATCTATATGATTTCTTGAGTTGCATGCTTGAATTTCTTGTTTGATTGTGGAATTGCATGTGTTAATATGTTTGCATGAGCTTGTTGTTGATAAAATGTTGTTTCAAACTATGGGTTGAGTAGATAGGAAGTGGATTGGAAGTGA
>JASCZI010090769.1:51693-78430 GCA_036250425.1 Stylosanthes scabra
GATATGTCCAACTGCTCCATTGGTATTTAAATGACCGCAATGACTTAAAGGTCTACTCATCAGCCCTTCTTCTACAAAAGCAAGAGGCGAATCAGGCAACTTAGTATATGTATCTTCTAGGGGTGTTGGAAGGACAGCCAAGGATGAAGAGAGTGCTCCAGACATCCCCATGACATTCAGTTGTTCCGCACTAGATCTTCCAATGGATATAGGAGGACGTGCTTCCATTATTTACCTTAATTTTTAATCAAAAAGAAAAACAGAAAATAATAGGTATCAATTGTCAGACAACCAATAAAATCTTAGACTTTGCATTCTCACTCCGGCTAATGCTAACGAGCAAAGTACTGTACAAATTGCTTTCAACTATTGATGCCCAAAGCAGACTTGTTGTCATCAATCTTCAGATCTGCGAAAGAAAAAAGCACTCTTTAGTTTGTAAGTTGAAAATTTAGAATATTATTCCTCTAATATCCTTATTTATCAATCCAATATTATAAACAACTTTATAGTCTAATATAGATATACTTTGTCTAAACACCATGACGTCAATGTCATATGTAAGATAAGTATTCAATGATATAATTTGTAGTTCATAATGATTTCAGTCCACAAAGAATTCACAGTCCCCAAAATCCTAAACCCTTAGTTCTCTATCCCTCTTGCCTATGTCAAGCTCACGTTTGGTTGTTGTGTACCTACGGTAATGAACAACGGAATTGTGAAGAAGTTCTGGGAACAAATACTGTAGGAAAAACCTATAGGGCACTCTCAACATGGAACCACCTCTTTATTCTTGTGAATTGTGATCACTACTCAGCTACAAGACAAACCTCATGCAATTTGTGAAATACACCACAAATTGGCCAATGCTTACTCTTCAACATCAAACAAAATAAACTTCCTGACGGTAGCTAGGAATCTGAATTCCCAAGGTGAAGATTCTCAGCTCTAGTTTTCCATTTTTAGCAATATCTATGACCAGCTCAAGTAAATACAAAATAGAATCAGTATAGCTTCTTCATTTCCGTAACCAAGTTAAAAAATCTTCGTAAGAGTGTTCTATATCAAGTAAATACAAAAAAAAAAAAAAAAATCTTCCTCTCAAAAGAACAAGTTTAAAAAAACACTACTATTCTTCTACTTTAAATTTTAAAAAATAAATAGAACTTCGTAAGAGTGTTCTATATCAATTATCTTTCTTTCAGCTTCTTTAGTCTTTACCTATTGGCTACTATCTCCACGAATTTCACTTTTAAGAGCTAAGAACAAGAAGAGGAAAAAACCTAAAATGGTTAAAATAATCCAAAAACGAAAATAAGAGAATTAAACACTCTCACTTTAGCAAACAACAAACTATGGCATAGAAAGCAATTCAAACAGTCTCACATCAAACTAATACAGATTGAGGATAATAAAAGCATCACTAAAAAAAAATGTTGAATTTCAAACAGAAATGAGAGAGAGAGAGAGAGAGAGAGAGAGAGAGAGAGAGAGAGAGACAAAGGGGAAAAAAAGGAATTACCAGTTAACAGTGGGAATCGGAGTGAAGACGCTAAAAAAGGCTATATTGAAGGGGAGGGAAATTGGCGATAAGATAGCGTGAGATTTCGCGGCGAGATGGAGATGAGGGGGAAAAAATAAAATAAAGGAATTTGGAATATTTTATTTGTTTTTGTGTAATTGGTGTTTTCGGTCACCGGCGAAAATGAAAGGGGAGAGAAGAGGGGGTGACCGAGGTCCGAGGACTACAAGAAAATGGTGGCTTTAGCTAGTACCTAGTAGCTACTTTGGAATTTGGATTGAAAGGGGTGTGTTGTTACACGCGCCAGTTAGGGAGCGTGGAGAGAGGAAGGAGATTTGTCATTTGTGGGTGTGTGCTACGGCCGTCAAAATTGACCAAACCCGTCCGGACAGTCCGTTTATCCGTCTAGACGGACGGGCTTTTATCTCTGAGCCCGGATCGTTTAAAATTCGGGTTTAAACGGGCTAGCCGGTTTAACTCGAAAAAATGCGAACTTAAACGGGTTAGCCCGCGGACTAAACGGGCTGGCCCGTTTATTTAATTTATTTTAAAAAATAGCATTTTTTCTATATTTTATCTTATTCGATCCGAAATTTCTACCCATCAAAAAAAAGCTTCGTTTTTTATATGATTTTTAACTAAAAAAAAGTATTTTTTTTGGTCAAAAGTAACTTTTTTAATTAAAAATTATAATTTTTATTTATTTTTTTAAAAATAATTAATTAATTAATTAAACGGGTCAGCCCCGTTTATCCATCGGATAGACCGGATTAAAAAAATTCTAGCCCATATAAAACCAGACTAAACGGACAAGCCCAGCCGTTTAATAGGCCTAGTGTGCCTTGGTTTTGCCCATGCAATGCCGAATATTTTGTTTGGTCGACTCTTGAGCGTGTGCCAACTGTCAACAAAACAGTAAACATAAATAACTCCTCTTCTTTTTTAATCTCATGGCATTTGAAGGTTTGAATATTTCCACCTCTCTCATGCTTTCAAAATAAATACCAACACAAAAGTATATATAAATTATTATAGGATGAATAAAAAAATGTGTAAATTTCTTAATAACTCAAATGTTCATATAAATATTTTATAGATATTTTATGTTGGATAAAAGTATATAAGTCAAAAATTCATATGTATTTTTTATCAATATTAAAATATAAATATAGTATTTCATGTGCTTATTCGAATCATTAAAAAATTTATATGTTCTTTTGTTCATTGTATAATAATTTATGTGTATTTTTGTTTTTTTTTTTAAACACTAAATAGACAAAAAGAAAAAAAGTAAAAAAATGTGAGATTAACCAAATAATGAAGCATATAAATAATAAAGTCTAGCACATTTTAAATACAAAAATAATAAAATCTAGTACAGAAAAATTGAACCACAAAAAAAAGAGTTATTTTTTTAAATAATTCTAGACCTACACCTATTTTTTCCAAACAAGTTGTTACTGTTCACGCGCTTGCTGTTCATACGCGCACTATTCACTAAAAACGAACAGAAATTTATATGTGCAACGAACATGTTTTATAGTTGACATGAATATTTTTTTATTTTTAAAACATGTTCATTTGCTTTTAAATTTTTTATTCGTTAAAGTAATAATATTTTGTTCGTGAATATTGAATTTAATCTAGTTACTATTAATTCTTTTTGTTCGTGAACTCTTTTTTAAAAACATGTTCGATGGTTTTAAATATTGAATTTGATTTTAATTGCTCTGTTTTTTCAGTTTTTGTGTGATATTGATAAAGAGTATAAATTCAAACAAACAAACAGATTCTTAAACTACCACGAACAAATTTTCACAACTCATTTTTAACACAGATTCAACATTCAACCAATTCAAACACACGAACAGGTTTCTAAACTACCACGAACAGGTTTTCAAAACTCATTTTTCACACAAACTCAACATTCATCAAATTCAAACACACGAACAAATTTTTAAACTACCATGAACATATTTTTAAACTACTACAAACAGAAATTTTGTTACGATGTGGTAGTTGGTGTTCTTTTTCTTCTCCTTCGTCCTCCTCCTCTTCTTCCTGCGCATGCTCCTCCTCCACAATTTGAGTTCCATTTAAGAAGAAAAAGATGATAACAATGATAATGAAAGAATGACGACAACAATGAGGAACCAGCGGAAATAACAAGACAACAGCGGCAATGGCGACGACGACGATGACGATGCAACAGAAAAGAAAAACTAACGGCTGCAAAAGAACAACAACAACTACTACCACATTGTAACAAAGGAAGAGGAAGAAGACAAGCTGAGGCAGAGGAGGAGGAGGAGGAAGAAGTAGAAGCGGTGGCAGAGGAGGAGTGGAGGAGGAGGAAGAAGAAGAGGAAAAGGTGGAGGTGGAGAAGCAGATGAGGAGGAGGAGGTGGTGATGAAGAAGAGAAAGTGAGAGAGAGAGAAGAAGAAGAAGAAGATGTAGAAGCGACGTTGTTGTGGGTGCGTGAGTTAGGGTTTGGAGTTGAGAGGGTGTGGACCGTGAAATATACGCGCGTGGGGTGAGAGTGAGCAAAATTCGCTTGCTTTGACTTGGTTGGAAGAAAGAAGTGTACATGTAGTATGATTGTATTTTTTTAGCAAAGATCGTCAGGAATTTCATTAAAAGGGGAAATGATAATTACACCTTAAATTGTCATAAAAGCATAACAATAAAGAAAAGAAGGGGTATCCCAAACAAAATGTAAAAAACTCATAGGGAGAGAATAAAACAAAAAAGAGTATGTCTGAAGCAAGAACTCAAGAAGAAAAGCATCCATTGTGGGGGCATAAGCTTCCAAACTCTGCTGCAAACTCAAGAGCCTGGGACAGAATTTCTCCAGCTTGCTTCTGTGGCCCATAAAAAAAATTGTTGCGTTTCTATTAAGCCAAAGCCCCCAAAGGATGTAAGCTACTTGCGCCATCTTCTTCTTGTAATCGTGATCCCAAATCAAGGTCGCCAGTGACTCAGTCCACCATTGCCAAGGTTTCAGAGCTGTGTTTCTGGGTTTAATGCTGGCTAGAGGGAAATTATTCCATACACCTTCAGATTCTGGGTTCTGGACAAAATAAGAGCATATGCAATGCTGATTTTGGAGCCAGGGAGCAGCGAGGGCAGGAAGTGCTCACATGAGGTAATCTGGCGTTTAATCTTTCGTTCACTGCAATACCATAATGAATAAACTTCCAAATGACAATCTTAATTTTTGTTTGGCAACACAGATTCCATACTGCTCTCTGAATTCCCCTTTCCTGAAATCTGCTGTGAAGGAGGCCTAGTGTTGGATGGAAAAAGAGTTAAGAGATGGAATATCCTGATTTTACTGAATAGCTGGTGGATTTGCTATGAATCCATAGTAGAGAATCTTCACCGTCCTCAATAGGGGTCTACAAAATCCTATTTTGAAGTTCTGGACTGAATGTGTTATTAATTAATTGTAGGTTCCAATTTCTAGTGTCATCAATAAATTGCCTTACGCAAATGTTGATTGTTAGAAGTTGGAGTTGGTAATCTGAATGGTGGCTCATCTCCACACCAAGGATCCCCCAAAATTTTAACAGTGCTTTATTTTGTGATTCTCCACTTCACACACTTCTCAAGAACTTTCCTCCCTTCCAACTGTCATGCCTAGGATGAACCCGCACCCTTTATCTCTACTCATTGTGTCCCAACCTATCTAGTGCATTTTCCTCTCATTGTGTTTCTGTCCCCACCAAAAGTTCGTAAGCCTTCTATGTAACTCATCAATCAAAGTTTCAGGAAGTTTGAAATAGCTAAGAGAATAGATAGATATTGTAGAACCGACAGCTTTCATAAGTACTTCTCTACCACTGACAGATAGGAGTGATCGTTTCCAATGAGTAAACTTCTTGGCCACCTTATCTTTCAAATAAGAAAAAGTTTCTCTTTTACTTCTATTAATCATAGAAGGCAACCCAAGGTATTTATCCTGGGTCTCTTCATTAGGAACTCGAAGTAAACCCGCCAAAAACTTTTTCATATGGTCAGGAGTGTTCTTGCTGAAGCTGACTTAGTAAGATTAATCATTTGTCCACTGATGCTGTTATATTCCTCTAAGAGTTGGAGTAGGTTTTCACAACTTCTTTGATTTGTCTTGCAAAATAAAATGGAATCATCTGCAAAAAGAAGGTGATTGATGGATGGGCATCTACTGTTCAGCCAAAGCTCTTGAAATAGGTTATTCTATTCTCCTTTATGGAGCAGAAAAGAAAGACCTTCTGCACAAATTAGAAAGATATATGTTGAGAGGGGATCTTCTTGACAAAGCCCTCTAGTTGGCTTGAAAAAACCAATAGGTGAACCTTTCACAATAACATAATAGAGATAGTAGAAAAACACTCCTTTCATCCGCGTAATCCACTTAGCACAAAACCCAATTTCTCCATGATAAGTCAAGCAAAACTCCATTCCACCCTATCATGAGCCTTACTCATATAGAGTTTTAAGGCTAAATCATTATCGCCATAAGATTGATTTTTCAAGAAGTGCATGTATTCATGAGCCACCAAAATGTTATCACTAATTAGTCTACAACAGATAAAAGCACTTTGATTATCACTAATAATTCTATTCATGAGTGGTTGCTTTCGATGAACTAGAATTTTAGAGATAATTATAGAAAAGCGTGCTTAGACTAATAGGTCTAATCTGATTCATAGACGTGGCATTTGGAATCCTTGGAATTAAACATATTTGAGTATGGTTAAAACTCTTCGGAATTATATTACCTCCAAAGAAACTTTTTACAACTTTGCACACATCCCCGTTTAAAGTACTCCAATAATGTTGAAAAAACTTTGTAGTAAAACCATTATCACCAGGAGCTACCTCTGGATTAATTGAAAGCATTGCCATTTTAATCTCACTTTCACAAACTGGCCTAATAAGATTACGGTTAGTGTCAACTGAAATCTTTCGGCGAAGATCACACAAAACAATCGAAGGGTCACTTGGATAACCAATCTGAAATAGTTCTTCGAAAAATATTTGAGCTCTAGCACCAATATATTCTGGGATAGAACACCAGTGTCCATTCTCATCCTTTAGTTGCCATATTTTGTTTCTCCGGTTCCTTGCTTGGTGTTTAGAATGGAAAAACCTTGTATTCCAGTCACCCCATTTAAGGCAGCTAATCCTGGACTTTTCCCTCCAAAATCGTTCCTCCCTGTTATAGGCATCAGTCAATTTCTCTTCTAATTGGACAATTTCTACCTTCTCAGTTGTATTCGGCAGCTCTTTCAAAACTGAAAGCTTAGCTTCAATCTCATCAATTTCTCTCCTGCTACTGCCAACACCAGAAGACTGCCATTTAACCAATTCATGCCTACAATTCTTGAGTTTCTGAAATAGTTGAAACATAGGCAAGCCATCTACTCGAGATTGCCAAATTTCACTAATAATTCTGTCCATTGTTACCTCCCCACACCACCTCTCCTGAAAGCGAAACCATGTCTTATTTCTCCTATTTGTAATGTTAGAAGAAAGTAAGAGAGGTCTATGATCTGAACCATTATCATCAAGGTGAGTGATAGTAGTCATAAGATAGTTCTGTTGTAATTGAGTGGAAATTAGTGCGCAATCAAGGCGTTCTCAAATGGCTTTCTCTTGGTAACTTCTATTCCACCATCTCTAAAAAAATATTAAGTGATTGTTGATTATTTCTTTATTAACTATCAATATTTTTTCTAAACAAAAATATATACATCAATATTTACCCTAAAAATTGTTTAAAAGTATATGTTAAACTATTTTATGTTTTTCTTTTACACGTTTACTCAAATTTAGTTATGTAAAAAGGAAAAGTATAGGTAACCAATATTTTTCTAGCCAATAAATCAGCCAACAAAAAATAGAACATTCGTAACCATTGTTTATAGAACGTCCACAACAAAAGAAATAGAACATCTGAAACCTAAAGCAACCAACAATCAACGAAAAGAAATGGAACATCCGAAACATATAAAAAGAACATCCAAGATCTAAAGAAATAGAACATCTAATATAAATTATTGACTATTTTTTATTGGTTACCTAGCGTTATTGATGTAAAAATTATATACTAAAATAGTTATTTATATAAAATATATATAAGACTTCTATAAAATAATACATATACTTATACAAAAATATATAATAACCGATAATAATTGATTTTTTTGTGTACGTTCTTTATAACCTAATAATGTAAGCATAATTTTCTATTACATTTCTTATATGTATATATTTTAGTATAACACTTAGAGTTTACACTACAAAAAACTTCCTGAATAGCGACCGATTTAGCAACCGATGTAGTTTTCAGATTACTAAAAAAAAGTTAATCGCTAAATCGGTCGCTAAGTTTCATTTAGCGACCGATTTAGCAACCACCACCAAAAGCTATATTAGTTGATTGTTAAATCGGTCGCTAAATTTCAAAATAGCGACCGATTTAGCGACCAATCTTTTTTACTCACTATAATCCGATTGGTCGCTAAATTTCAAATTAGCGACCTATTTAGCGCCCAACACCCAAAATCAAACTATAAATCCCCTAGTTGCTAAATCGGTCGCTATTTTAATAATTAGCGACCGATTTAGCAACCAACTTCAAAGTCATTAGATAGTTAGCGACCAACTCCCAAAATCGGTCGCTATTTTTAATATAAATAATAAAATATAATAAACAACAAATTATTTTCCATCTTCTTCTTCTCCCAATGTCTCTCCCTAGACCATAACCCTTCCTAAGTCACTCCTCGTCGTTGCTCATCGTCGTCGCTCCTCGCCGTTGTTTCTCGCTGTCGCTTCTCGCCTTCTCTCGTTGTTCCTCGCCGTTGTTCTTCGCTGCCGCGTCTCTACAATTCCTCAGCCTCACTCTGAAATATCTCACTGCCTCCTCGTCGTGCTCCCCTAATTTTCTGTCCATCGCTACTGTGTCCGCCATTGTACTCCTCTGTCATGTTCGTCGCCACTGTTCGCACATTTCTGGTCGTTGCTTGCCACACGTTGAAGCTCGTCAGTGTCGTTGCCGTTGCCGTGAATTTTGGTATGCTCCACCTCCTTTCCCTGTCCCGAGCCGTATCCCTTCAATTGTGAATATGTTCCAATTTCATTGATCCTCTTGCAATTGGATCCGTTTTGTTCTCAATCAATTGAGGAATTTATGACATTTTAGCTTGCAATTATGATATGGAATTACTTTTAATATATTTACGTATAAAATCGTCCAATTATATATATTTGTTTCTTTCCATTTTAAAATTACATATTTAATGCAATAGTATTAATAATAAATATTAATACATTATTTTTTTTGTTTTGTAGATTTTTTTTTCTTCCAAATATTGTTTAAAATTTTTATCAACGAACGAATATGGTAATACATACATAATCTGTTAAGCATATTATTGTTTGAATTAAAAGGCATATTATATTGGTTCATGGTAGAATTCTATATAATATACCTTTGGTAAGGCTTTCCGTTTGGGGACCAAAGAGTCATTATCAAGTGCTTTCAAAATTTTTAGAACAAATTTACTATTCCCATCAATTTATAGCACATATGATAAAATGACCTGGTAATAAATAATTAAATATACATAAATTATTGGAAGAAAAAACAAAAATACACATGAATTATTACACGGTGAATAAAAATACACATGAATTTTTTTACTGACCCAAATATACACATAAATTTTTTAATGACCCAAATGTACGCATAAAATATTATATCGTTGGACAAAAGTATACATTAATTTAAAAGATTCATATGTGCTTTTGTCCCTTATTAGAATATTTCATGTGTACATTTGGGTCATTAAAAAATTCATGTGTACATTTGAGTCATTAAAAAATTTATGTGGAGTTAATTCTCAATTTAGTACCTAAAGTTTCGATTTTTTGCTAAAATGTCCCTAAACTTTATTTTAACTCTATTTAGTCCTCAAGTTTATAAATATATCTCACTTTAATCCTCGAAGAAACCTCCATCACTTGTGTGTTAATGTTATGCTGATATAAATGGATGAATGCCACGGGGATATGCAAAACAACATTATTTTATGAATAGTGTTTAAATTAGGTTGAAACGACATTGTCCAATGGGTATTTAGGATTATAAGTCGAGCGAAAGTTTGCCATCAAATACTCCTTGGAACGATATCATTTCAACACAATTTGAACACCAATCATAAAACAACGTAGTTTTGGGTATCCATTATGATAATCATCCATCTATATCAGCATGACATTAGCACATGAGTGATAAAAATAGACTCATGAAGTAAAGTGATTTGCATTTCTAAATTTGAGAGACTAAATAGAATTTAAAAAAAACTCCATACACTACCAGAGAAACGGGTGTTAGCAACAGAAAATTGCCCACGACCCAATAAATGTGGCAATCATCATTCACCGTTAATTAAATTTGCTACCAAACTTTCCTCTATGGCCAAATAGCGCTATGTTTTTTTTTTACTTTTTGAATTTTTTTTGCCGCTAACAACGATGGCTAATTATTTGTAAATAAATTTGTCATTGCCGCTCAAAATCTTTTATTTAGCCAGTAACTTTCTTCTTCTGTGAGGCCACGTTCTATTACTTGAATAGCACAAGGTAAAAGTAAAACCGTCACTTCCACCCCCAATCACCACAACCTTCTCATGGACATCAAGAATGTCGCGCGCCTAGCATCTTGAGTTGCTACAGAAATTGTTGTCACTGCCACCGATCAATTTGCCACTGCAAAACCAGCGCTACCCGCTGCCACTTAGTCATATTGGCAGGTCTTCAATTCTTTTCTTTCTCCCTTAAAATGAGTGATTAACATTAATTTTTTTAATTTTTTTCAGTGCAATGTTATATCCCAGAAATCTCTAGAAGACATTCATGGGTTTTTCAGGTATTGTTCTGTGATTGTGAGTTTTCTATTTATGTTTATAGAAAAATAATTTTTCATATTGATATTATGGGAGGTGGCTCATCTGGGTAGAGTTTACCGTGTCACTTGATGACTTTGTCAATGATGATATGATGACTGGAAATTAAAAAGATTTGGTTAAAATTATTCTTCCATGGAGGCAGGGATATATTGAACATTTAATGATATGGAATTCTAACACTCTTAGCTCTTATTATTTAGGTGTCCATGAGCAATTCAAGAGAGTTAGTGATGAATTAATAAATACCGAAGCTGTCAACCTTTTATTTTAATTTTATGATATATTGTGTTTATCACTTGTTCTTTATGTAGATTTGACAAAAGAATCACTATTTTGGTTGAAGATATGTTTCACAGAGATGCATGGTGGAGATGGTAAAGAAACGAAGAATGGAGAAGAAATCAAGACAACTCATATGGAATGGCTGTCTACTCAATTGGCATTGACACTCTGTTTATTAACAAAGATGCTACTCAACTTTTCTGTAATTATTTATTCTGTAATAGATTTTGGTATTTTTTTAACATTAAACCGATTTAGTACAGGAGATTTTTTTGTCAAACCTTCGTATTAATTTCATTTTTTTTATAATGGATACTATTTGTTAGTATCGTCTATTATTTATATTCTACGATGTATAATATTGTAGTAATAAAAAGCATTATTATTATATTTTATTTTATTTAGTTTTACTTTTATCAATTTATGATTGACCACAATTTTAACCTGATCATTTTAATTTAGTAATGGAGAAATTGTTACAATTTATTCAAGGTAGCCACAGAAATACTATAACATAATGAAATAATCCACTAACATTGCCCACAGAAAAAATTAAAAAAAGAGGACATGTATATATTAGCCACAATTAAATGGTAGCAAAATTAGAATTTTTGTTTTATATAATTTCATTTTGCTACGGAAAAAGCGTGTACAATTATGCAAAATTTGTGGCTAATCAAAGGTCTCCACGACTATTAAAATCGTGGCCAATTAACCAAAAATCGTGGCTATTTAAAAATACGTCGCCCTCTTTAACCACGGATCTTCATTCGTGACAATAGTGTTGTTGCCACGATTTCTTTGGACTTTAGCCACTATTTTTTCTGTAGCTAAACCCCTTGTTTTTGGTAGTGATAGACTATTTTAACAGAAGAGTGAAACTTCAGAAACGAAAACTCAATTTTTGTGTTATCTTTTGAATTTTCCGACATTCTTCATTAATAAAAATGGGTTTAGCAATTATTAAAAGTAAAAAAATCATGATAACTCCCATGCTAATTTTAGTTTTAATTTCATTTTGGTACGATCTTACAGATGAGTATCATATTATTAATATATGTGAGTTTGTCACTAGCTAGGTTTATATTCAACTTGAATTTTTATTTTGTAATTGTTCAATAAAAAAATTTATACAAGTGGCAAAATTTTATTGGTTTTCTATTAAGAAAATATCGTCTCTCTAAAGTGAGACCGATTTCATTATATTTATCAATTCGAATAAAATTTCAATTCCAAATTAGTTCACTTCTCGTAAATGTGACATCCCATATCTTTAGAGAGTCTAATTTTGATTCTTTTGAAAGAAAAATATTCGTAATCAATAAGGATGTAACCAATATCAGCTAATACTACTCTCTCTTTACCTCACTTTTCTATCACAATTTAAAATGCTCTTACTTCGCCTCAAACTCCCTCCACCTCCACAACCTCACTGGACCCTTGACCTCACTATCACTCCTCCTTTTCCACGAGCTCTTCCATTAGAAAGATCATGCTCATCTTGAAGGAGCGTGAGGACCAACTGTTATCCGCCACAAACATGAGAGATGTCGGTAGCGGGAACTCATCGTTGCGGAGAAAATTCGATGCCACGTGTTCTTTCATTTTTTTTTTGGTAGGGAAAGTCTTTTTATTTATCTATATGAGTTTTAGTTTCATTTGAATTTTGGATAATGTTATTTTAGTTTTATTTCGGATGTTCAACTTTCTAATAATTTTAGATATTTATTATTGTATAATTTTGGATATTCTTTTCCTATATATATACTTTTCGATGTTCTTACATATACTTTAATTCCAACAAATATGAATACATTTATTTCCACTTAGTTTCGGGTGTTTATTATATTGTTTAATTTTAGATGTTTTTTTTCAATTTTTTTCTTAGAGAATTTATTAATGTACACAAATGGGTGGGTGGACAATGATCGTTGCCAGAGATGGCTGGAAGACAAAGTCACTATCGGCGGCGGCAACTGGCGTTGGTGGTTGCTGGCAGCCGATGGTGGTTTGTGATGGTAGTTAGAATTATGGTGCTGAGAGGAGAGAAAAAAAGAAAATTATGATAAAAAAAAGGAAATGAGTAAATGGACAAAAAAAATTATGAATGTTTTAGGGTTTGGATTATATATTCGCTTAATTCTTTTTTGGATATCTAATATAGTTGATTTTGGAAGTTAGCCTCTTAAAACTTGGTAACTATCTCGAACAACTTTTGTTTAGGAATGATATTTAAGATGTGAGAGATGTTAAAAGGATATAGAAACTTGAAGTTAACGGTTAGTACGAAAATAATTGCACTTAGTTAACCTAAACTTTTAATAATTACGAAAAAGCCTCAAGGGAAAAACAATAATTTTGCTTACCTATGTGAATTATATGCGTTTAATTTAATGTAATAGAAAGTTTTTAGATATCTAATAATTGCATATTCTTTAAAATTCGAGTACTGTATAAGATGTTCGACTTTAAATACTCGTATTCCTTATTATACCAACACATCGTAAAAATCCAATAAATTGATGAACAAAAGGTAGCTTTTCCACCAAAATCTTTCCCTCCACGCCTATAAATTAAATAGGCCAAGAGAAGTTAAGAAGCACCCCAAACCATCCCTAAGTGGAGGTGAGAGCTTGGATTCTTGGCTGGAGTTTAAAACCATCATCTACCAAAAATCAGCTAGCTTGAGTTAAGGTAGTGGTAGAAAATTAAATTAAAATATGAAAAAAAAAACATAGGTTGCAATTCTCTCTCTCTCCCTATCTAGACACACAAATACATACTAATGAAATTAATAATTTTTTGAGATAAAATAAAATATAAATTAAATAACAAGTATAAAAAGAAAATTATCATATCATTTATAAATTTTCACTTCGTTATTTATACCCTGTAGTTATATTCAACAACGTCCCATGCATGTCTAATAATAACAATAATAAAGTTACAATTTAATGAAATTCATAGAATTTAAGAGACACTTGATCCAGATTAACTGAAATATATAATTAACCTTATTAAGACAACACTTTACTACAATGAGAAGTAATTACTTTATTTCTATTAGTAATTTGAAACAGTTAGTATGAGGACCGCCAATCTTTCGCACCTCCTTGCAAACGTATGCAACCAGAATGTTATCAACCATTTCGTACGCAACGAAAAATTGAAAGACACAAAAGGCTTAATCATACCAGTATCTTAAATTTTGTCGCAAAGCCACCCGAATCATCCATGGACACCTAGCTGTGTAATGCTTTCAGCGACAGTGATACTTCAACCGATCAGACTCAACAACCTTATACTCGGCATTTCTTCGAATACTATAATTTTTCACTGCCATCAGCACTGCCTTCTGATTGCCCATCATATGGCCCACAATGAACTCAACACCTTCATCCGTGTTATACTCAACAGCAACAGATTCCATCGTGGGATCCTCTACATGCCCACATCAACATCTAGTTGCTGGAAAAAGCTCGGAACATCTGCAAGATCAGGGATAGGTTTGGGGGCAGGGAGTACTAGTCGCGAACCTCCGATGGTGGGAGTATTCAGGACCAGCTCATCCTCGTAGTCGGAATCTTCGTCGGAGTTTTAATCCGGCAGAACAACATTGATCGGAGTGGGTTCCACTTGCACTTGATACGGACGAAATGCACTTGATCCGCCAACATGGCGCACCTCTACAAGGAACTCCATGAACATGTCTTGCATAATCCTCCTATGCACCTCAAACGTGATCTACACATGTCTGCCCTCGCTAATCCACGAGGGACGATACTCCAGCCGATCATCAGGTGTACCAACCTGAAATTGATATGCCAGCCTTCTGATTTCACAGCCGCCGTCTGCCCCAAGATGGGACAAAATAAGCTGTTTAAGCTCCGGTAATGTGCTAATGCGGGTACTCCTGAGCATCAACGACGCATTTGACTCGAAACATGCCCTATTCTCTCCTTGTATGATAGATCCGTTAACATATACTATAAAATGAAACATATCTTGTGCCATTGTTGTGTGCTAATATGTTTTGTGGTTCAAATGCCCCATTCAATGCAGCTGCTTTTATAAACGTAAACAAAGCCAGTATCGGTCCCATATGTAGCGGTATTGAAAACAATCTAATACCGGTTCTACATGTAGCGGTACTGGTAAACACATAGTACCGGTCCGGACCGGTATTCGAGTAAAACATTATCGATCCGGACCGGTATTGATTTGTTTTTTTATAAATTTTTTGAACCATTACCGGTCTGGACCAGTATTGGTTTCTTCGAATACCGGTCTGGACCGGTACTAGTAATGCGATTTAAAATAGTAAATAACCCCAGAAATGCGTATTTTGATAAATAACGTTTTTAATTTATTTATTTAAAAAATTTAGATAAAGAAGGGGCATGATGAACTAAATAAGAATATTCTTATTTTAGAATAAACAATAATGCTACACATACACTTATATTTAACCAACCAAGCCCCAATTAAGTGATTTTTTTTCATTCACACCCAGGTGCGTGCGTGTGTAACGTAAAACTCTTCCACTTCTTCTTCCCCATTTCTCTACGACTCTTCTTCTTCCTCCTCCTTATCTTCCTCCTCCTCCTTCTTCTTCTTCCTGCATCGCCATCATCGTTGTCGCTGCCATTGTCGTCGTTGTCATCGCTACTGCCACCACCTTCATAATCTTTTTCTTATTCCTCTTCTTCTATTATCTCTTTTCCTTCTTCTTCCTCCTTCTCCTTCTCCTTCACTGTAACGTTGTTGCTTTTGTTGTTGTTGTTGTTGCTGTTATTTTTGTTGTTATTGTTAATGATGAAAAACTAAATTGAATTTTCATGAAAAACAGAACCAAATTTTCATATAAAACAAAATCGGATTTCTAAAAAAATGGAGTGAATTTCCATGAAAAACAAAATCGTAATTTCATGAAAAATAAAACCGAATTTTGAAAAAAGACGAAGTGGGTTTTCATTAAAAAATAGAATCAATTTTTCGTAAAAGAACAGAAATGAATTTTCATGAAAAACAGAACCGGATTTTCATGAAAAATAAGAAGCATCTTCACACCTAGGCGCCCATCTTCACACCTAGGCGACTAAAAATATAACCGGATTTCATTAAAAAACATACGGATTTCTTCCTTTTCCTCTTCCTGCCTCTTCCTCTTCCTTCTTCTTCCTTCTTCTCCGCGTTCCTCCTCTTCAGGGAAAAAAGCTTTGAGTACTCTAACGTGCTTCCTCAGGACTTGAATACTATATTTACTTCCTTCTTCTTCTCTATGTTTCTCATCCTCCTTCTTATCTGTTGCTGCATCGTTGATGTCGTTGCTGCCGTCGCCGTTGTCGCTGCTGCCGTTATCGTCGCTGCTGCCGTCGTCGACGTCGGAAGAAGCAGCTGAAGGAAGGAGAAGAAGAATGATGAGGCGAAGAAGAAGAACGATGAAGAAAGGAATGTGTAGTTGCAGCAAAGAATGAAAAACTCGTGTATTTTAGCGCGTGAGGAAAATCACTTGATTGGTTAAAATGCTTGATTGTCTAGAATTATTGTAGAATAAATATCATATATAATAATATTGAAAAAGATTTTAAGCCTATATAATAAATTATAATTTACCTTTCTGATCGCAACACACACAAACACAAAATACAAGTATATTGGTCCTGTTCAGTCAAAAAAAGAATTGATTGGCAAGAAAACCAATCAAAGAACCGGCTAATTGGGCGGTTAACCAATGAACCGGTTAAATCAACCGAGTTTCTTTTTACCAAAATTTTTTTAAAATAAAATAATTATATATTTTTTAAATAATTTTATATTATATTTTAATATATGTTTAAGTATACCGGTCCGATCACGGTTCGATTCCGATCAAACTTTTGAACCATTAAACCAATAATCCTATTGTAGAACTCACATTTTTTTTTCTTTTCCTTTTAATCCTTAAACCACTGTATGATCATCTCAAAATTAATTTTTTAAACAAATATGACAACTGGATTTTAGCTTTCCATTATATATAAGTTTTATCACTAGTTATCATATAAATTCTTAGAGAAAATGACTACTATTGAAAACTCATTGAATTCATTAAGAGGCAATTAAACTTAATCAAATTAATAAACAAATCTAAAACAACTCTTAGAATATATCGAAAAGGGATATAGTAACCTAAGTAAACAATATCCTAGTTAAAAAATCATATATAATACTATTTAAAATGTTTTTACACCCATATAAAATCCAATCCATAATTGTAAATTTGTTGCAAGACAAAGACAAAAAAAATATGGCCATGAATACTAGAAACCACATAGTACAAAGAATTGTAATAATGTTGATTATTGCAGCTGTTATTTGTTCTACTATTGTTGCAGAATCTTATGACATTGCTCCGATGTGGACTAATCCCTCTTATGATGTTGCATTTAATAAACATGAAAAAACCTGTTTCATTGGATGCCATAAAAGTTATGGACGTGATAAGATGATGAGGAGGCACTGCATTAAGAAATGCTTTATTTGATATATTTGGTAAGGGTAAGTTATTTATATCTTTAAGGCTGAAATCTCAATTTATCTTTTGAAATCTTTCATATTTAATAGATCCTAAAAAAAGTTATTGGACAATAAATTTTCATAGTTGTATGTTCTAAGTCCTAGCATTCTTTTTGTAATTTGTTACAGGGTTATTACAATATTTCTACTAAATCCTCCGTCCAACGAATAAAGATTTACGCACTATATGATGATCAGCTTGAATGGCTGATTTTGGTTGTTTTTGTTCTTCAGATTATGTTCTTTATGTTACGTTCTTGTTTTATGTACCTCAGTCATTTTCAAAATTTCAACAGTGTAATTGTATTTTACTTTACCTTGGCTATTATCAAATGTAATAAAATATTGTGATATGAAATATTTGTCCCACTTGTTTATTACTCATGTTTTACTGCTTCCTTTTTTTTCCCCTCGGATTAATTAATTAATTATAGCCTAATTTTGTATTACCTTTTGAATTTTTCAACATTCTTTATTAATATAAGGGGTTTATGGTTTATTAAAAATACAAAAAAATTATAATGGTAACTTCAATGCTAATTTTAATTTCAATGATAACCTTATTATGTGATAAATAGTGATTTAAGACTTAATATGAGTTGGTTACTAGCTTGGTTTCTATTCCACTTGAATTTTATATTTATTTTTAATTAATTTGTTAAAAGTATTTATCCAAATGGTAAACTTTTATTCGTTTATTATTAAGATGATACTATCTTTATAAAGTGAGACCAATTTCATATTATATCTATACATGGGCGGATTTAAAAGGGGCAAACAGTGGCTTTGGCCCTCTAAAAAATTCGTAACGTATATATATATCTAAGATGTGTAATAGTGTCACAGCGGTGAACTACTACATATTTTTAAACTAGATCCTAAGTTCGAGTCTCATTAGACTCTTTCACTTCCTTTCCCTCTTTCTTCCTTTTTATACTTCTTTTATTTTACAACACTTATATCTATTATATATTATATTTTTTAGATATTGTAAGAAAATAGTTGTATTCGTTCATAAAAACTAAATTATTTTAAAATATATTTGTGTTCGATATTATGAAAACCATCCTATAAAAAAATTATATGTTAGTATGAATGTACTTTACATATCTTATTTATTAATTTATTTTAAATGCATATATCAAAAGTATTTAAGTAATTAGTCTATATATTCACAAAAATATTTGATATATATTATTATTTATGATTTGTTCGATATATATATATATATAAAGTTATAATTATGAAACAACATGAATTTTAATACAAAAAGTATTGTTTTAAGAATATTTTTAGTAATAATTAATACTAACATAGAAATTTATTATTTTTAATAAAAAATTTTTATTTTGATATAACACTTATTATTAACAGAATTTTTATTAAAATTAATAAAAAAAAACACTAGTTTTAATTATTAGATAATTTTTTTTATCAAAGATATATGTTGGGAGAGAGACTCGAATATGAGATCACTACTAAAAAAAGGAGGACAAATGCCATTCGAGTTACGGCTCATTGATCTTAATTATTAGATAATTCAGCCTACAATATTTGAATATATATTAAAAAAAATTTTGACTATACAAAATCTTTTCTCGCCTCCCTTCTTAAGATTTGTGGATCCGCCCGGATATCTATATAAATTCCAATGCAATTTCAACTTCAACTTCAAATTAGTACACTTCTCGTGGTGTAATATTCCAAATTTTTAGAGGATCTAATTGTAATTAATTTTGAAAGTAAAAGTATTTCATAACAAATAACAAAGACATGACCAACAACTAACAACCAACACTACTCCCTCACTTTCCCTGACGTCTCCATCACACCTCAAACTACTCTTACTTCACGCCTCCACCTCCATGACCTCACTATACCCTTCCCCTCACTCCCGCTCTTCGTCTTTCTTGAGCTCCTCCGTTGGAAAGATCGTGTTCATCTTGAAGGAGCGTGAGAACCAGCTATTATTTGCCACATACATGAGGGACACTAGCAGCGGGAGCTCATCGTGGCAGAATTAAGTCCATCGCCTCATGTTCTTTCATCTTTTCTTGTGAGGGAAAGTTTTTATATTATGAGTGAGTTTGGATTTTGAATGTTATTTTTAACTTGGTTTTGGATGTTCTACTTTATATAGAAGTTTTGGATATTTATTATTGTATGATTTCAAAAGTTTATCAGTGGTGAGTGGATGATGATGGTCGCCAGAGGTGGCTGTCAGCAAAGTCATCGACGGCGGGGGCCGGCGTTGGTGGGCGATGGCAGCCAATGGTGGCTGGTGGTGGAATTAGGTGGCTTGTGTGCTGAAAGAAGAAGAAATAAGGATAAACAAATAATCATTAAAAAGAAATTGTGATGAGTTAGGTTTTTTAATTATTTATTAATGTTGACTAAATTTTTGTTGGCTATCTAGCATAATTTATTTTGGAATTGTGGCCTCTTTAAATTTGGAAATTATCCCGAACCAATTTTGTTTAAGAGTGGTATTTAAGATGCATGAGAGGTTAAAAGGATATAGAACCTTGAATTTAACGGTTAGTAGAAAAATAATTACACTTAGAGCCCCTATACTTTTAATAATTACAAAAAAAGTCCCCAAGGGAAAAATCAGTAATTTTGCTTGTGCGTGTGAATTATGTATGTGTAATGTAATTCTTACATTAGAGACTTTGGGGCGGGATCCTAATTGCAAGTTCTTTAAAGTCGAAGTAATATTTAAACACATATATAGGTATTATAATGAATCTTAAAAATAGGGTAAATCAATGGACCAAAGATGGCTTCTCCCCCAAGTCTAGCGGCCCAGCCACTCCACCACCTATAACTTGGCCAAGAGAGGCCAAGAAGCAGCCTCAAACCAGTGTTTTGAGAATTGGACCGAACTGGCTGGTTCAATCGGGAATTGGATAATCGGTCCATGGTTCGGTTTGATTTAGGCATAAATCAAATTTTAGAAAAATCAGTCAAGAACGGGTAAAATCGATAAAAAAAAAAACTTGTGAACCGGAAAAATCGATTTTTTTTTGCTTATAAACCTGATTTTTTGAATTTTAATTTTAAAATTTTTATATTATATTTTAAATAATTTTATTATATATTTAATTTAACAATAATCCAATTTCGATTCGATTTCGATCACACCATTAAATCATATTAAACCAGTCACTCTATCGGTTCTCGCCACCTTGCCTCAAACCATGGTTTCCCTAGACAAAAAATCAGCATCTACTGAGTTATGTGGAACAAAAAAATTCATAAGATGGTGGCTAAATAAAAACAAAATAATTTAAAAAATAACAAAAATAGCTTGTCATCCTCTCTCTCCCTACGTAGGCAAACATACATACATGCAATAATAATAATAAAGGTTCTTACAATTTAATCAAATTCATCGAATTCAAAAGACACTCAATACTCAATGAAGATTAGCCGAAATATATAATTAACTTTGCTAAAACAACACTTTACTAGAATGAAAAGTAATTGTTCTATTTATATTAGTAATTTGCAACTTTTGGTATAAAGAATCAGACATGAACTAAATAAAAAATATTCTTATTTTAGAATCATATTATATATAATAATATTATTGAAAAAGATTTTAAACCTATATAATAAATTATAGTTTATCATTCTGATGATTGCAACACACAAACACAAAATATAAGAGAGAGAGAGAGAGAATATGGGTAGAAAAAGTGTGACACATTTAATTATAATTTTGATGATTGGATTAGTTTATGTAAAATTGGAAAAAGCTATTGTTGTTGAAGGACATTGTGCAACATTTTATGATGTTGCAGCTTCTAAACTGGGCCAGTGTATCAAGGAATGTGAGATACGCCATGAAAATAATGATTCGGAAAAGAAGAAAAAATGTATTTTGGAATGCATTCGTGTCGAATGTATGAGACGCTATCCCGCAGATGAAAAGAAGAGGGACGCATGTATTGACGAAATTTATAATAAGTATGAGAACCGATTTAATGGTAAGAATATAACCTTTTAGTTTATATTATTATTATCAATAATTATTATATGAATATTTTCCTGTGAAATTGTGGATGATAATGATTTTGCTATTTGACCAAAGGCCTTTTTAAAATTCTTCTCTCCATTCTCAGTCTAATTAAGTTATAACTACTCAAACATTCTTTTCATTGCTGCATTTGCGTTAGTTGAGTCATATTGGTTGTTCCTTTTAAGATATCTAGAGCAGTATATGACTCCACACAGCAAGGTATTCTTGCTAGATTTGATAGAGTAATTAGTGTCATTGATGCTTATTTTGCTTATTGTATTTATCGTATGTATGTCTTTCAACGAAGTTCACGTGCAAAGAATGAAGGGAAGTGAGCCTTGATTAATGCAACATATCCCTCAACTGCTAAGCAACACATACAAGTGGTACATTACCATATTAAGAGATCTTAAACTAACCGAAACTCTATACCTGGGCAAAAAAAAATTGGATTGAGATTGAAATTGAAATTGTGCGTGATCACCTCAACAGAAGATCCAAGATAAGAGATTGAAATTGGATTGAGATTGGAGTTACATTAAGTGAAAAAAAATTGGAAAACATAATTTGATTAATGGTTGATTATCAAAAAATTAACAATAACAGGTAAATTCAAAACTTAAAGTTTAGGAACAAAATTTATTTAATCAAATTAAAAGTTGGAAGTTCTCAACAAAAAAAAAAAAGTTGCAAGTGATTTTAAAGAATTTCGAAAACATTGATTTAGAGAAAAAAATATACTTTACCTTTAATTGGTTAATTAATTAGTCCTACTATTGTTGGAATACATATCTTGGTCGTCTAGGAAACGAGTTTATTATAAACGTATCTTGTTCGCACAGAATACCATATATTATATCATTTGCAAATGAGATGTGAAATAAAACGCCACGTGGCTTATCTTGTTTGCATTGAGAATGAGTGATGTAGCGCTTCAAGATCGGTTTAAATTCCCTTTAGTCAAAACCATGAATTCGTTGTAAATAATTCTGAACTAACGATGAGAGTATATCAAATTTGATTAAGAAACATCACAATACAAGTAACTAAAGAAACTGAGAGTATGTGTTTCAGGTTGTTCTCCCTAAGACTTGAGTGTGGATTGCACTCGGTTAGGAGAAAGAATGAGAGTTGATTACATTTTTCTATTAAGGGATAACTATGATTTTGGTCATAAAGGTTTAGCTGAAAAATCAATTTAGTCACAAACATATTTTAGGCAAAAAATTAGTCACAAATGTTGTATTTTTTTTTTTAAATGGCCTAGATTGACATTTTTGCCCCTCTCCCTTTTTATGTATTACTAATTTACCTGAACCAATTTTTTCTTCTTTGTTTCAAACCGATCGGTTCATGTAACATCCCAATTTTATGAACCCACCCCTAAGATGTATTTTATTAAATTAGGTTGCTACCCTACAATTTTGCCTAATCTCACATTTACCCCAAATTGCATCTAACCCTAATTTTGGTCTAACTCCTACACACACCCACATACCCAGCCGTCAAACCTCACAAACACTCATCCCTCACCCAACAACACAACACAACACAACAACACAACAGTTCACTCACAAACCCTATCACATCTAACCCAACACACACGAACAAACACAATAGAGGGAAGAGGAAGATGGTGACGGCGCCGGCCAAAGGGAGTGCCGTCGCCGGTAAGGAAGAGAGATAGAGAGAGAACGAGACGAAGAGAGAGAGAATCGAAGAGAGGAAGATGATGGCTGATGTTTTGTCACCGTCGAGTTGCAGAGCCACCGCTGCCATTCCTTCGTCGAGCTTCCCTCGCTGTCACCGTTGATGGGGCCATCGCTGGAAGCAGTTGATGTTGCCACATTCGAAGAGAGAGAAAGATGCGTTGAGAGAGAGAAACGTTCAGAGAGTGAGAGAGAGAACGACGAAGAAGAAGATGGACGCCGTTGTTGTTGAAGCTCCGTCGCCATCGCCGGAGAAGAAGGAGGAGCCGAGTTGTACGTTTACCGGAGAGAGAGAGGACATGATGATGGTGGTTTCTGGTTTGCATGACGGTGGGCAGAGGCTGACAGATTCACGCCGCTCTACTCTCTCTCTCTACCTTCTTTTGAATTATGATTGGATTTGCAAAGATGAGTGAGCGGCCATTTCACTTTTAATATTTTCTCTTCCTAAATTCTCAGCCCACCAAATAACAATGCACACTCTACCAAAAAAAATTGTTGATTATGATGGTGTTGATGCTGGATTGATGGTGGTGATGGTTGAAATGGTGGTAATGGTGGATTGATGGTGGATTTTTGGAGGTGATGGTGGTGATGGTTTAATTTTCTAAAAACCGGTTCATCGGTCCAAACTTTTAAAGATTGGTCTATTTTTTAAAGTAGGGGCAAAATCGTAAATCAATCTATTTTGAAAAAAATTACAACGTTTGTGACCAATTTTTTGCCTAAAATACGTTTGTGACTAAATTGATTTTTCAATTAAACCTTTATGACCAAAATCATAGTTATGTAAATGAGCATATGAATGCTTAAATTACAAGGAAAGTAAAAATGCTACAACTATTAGACAACTAATTGAAATTGCAAACAAGTAAAAATTGATTGAATTCAAGTGAATAAAAGAGTATTGGCTAGGATTGAGAGTACATGTCATTATCCTTATCTTTAATCATAAATATGGTAATTATGAAGAATTAATCTCACTTAGTCAACTTTTATACATTGAGGAAACTCAAATGGACATAGTTAATCTCAATTCATAAGTCTGAGTCAACTCACTAACGCAAAAGATTAGCGCTAGTAAAAACAAGGTTAATCAAGGAGAAACATCACATCGCAAGTCCTAATCAACTTGCAGTTAGTAAAAGACTAGTGTCAACGAAAACAAGATCACTAGCAACTCTAAATTACAAATCAATATTAGACTATTGTATTTGAGAAACAATAATGTATTTTTTTTATTGGGTAAAGTACCGTGTTGGTCCCTAATGTTTGGGTCATTTTCTGTTTTAGTCCTTAACGTTTAAAACGTCCTATTTTGGTCCCAAAACGTTTCAATTTTAATCAATCAAGTCACAATCCCAATGTTCGTCTTTGTTTAATTATTTACAATGCTTAAATCTCTAAAATATGTTTGTGTCTCTTCTTGTTAGGACCGTTACAGGCATACGTGACACTAATAACTTAGTTTACCGTTGAGGAACAATCAAATATAATTAAAAACTAAAATAAAAAAAAAAAAGAAAAAACAATATAATATAAATAAGGATTACATTATTTTTGTTTCATGTGTTCCCACCTTGATGAGGACACACTAAGAGAAAGAGACACAAACATAATTTAGAGATCTAAGCATTGTAAATAATTAAACAAGGATGAACATTGGGGATTGGGACTTGATTGATTAAAATTAAAACGTTTTGGGACCAAAATAGGACGTTTTAAATCTTAGGGACCAAAATAGAAAATGACCCAAACGTTAGGGACCAAAACAGTACTTTACCCTTATAGGACTAAACATTAATATTGGTTGGGTAAAAAGCCCAAGTGTTGTTTGATGTTGTTTGGTTGTTTGAGTGCAGGCCTAATTTTGTTTTATTGCAGCCTAAGCACTTGAAGGATAGTAGAGACTTGTTGCTATAATTGAAGAACAAAGCTTGCATCTAAAATTGACCATGGGCAGAAACAGTGTGCAAAGAGAAGGAGGGAAACTACTTCTTTTATTTGCAACAGCTTCTTGGAGAAGGTAGACATCAACATCAACAATCCAATGAAGGAGAATCCATCTTGGAGCCTAAATCAAGATAGAGGGTTGAGATTAAAAGAATATAAGTGATCATAAAATCATCTCTCCTCTAGTCTTTGTTGCAGCCGATACATAGCACCAAAATGGAAGGTTGCTTGCTTTGCATAGTGAAAGGATGCCATGTGACCTTGCCAAGTTCATCATACATACACTACAACAAAATCGCAAGATAGCAGCGGTTGTTTCGCGGCGGTTTATGCGGCGATTTTACGTTGGATGACATTTTGGTATATAGCAGTGAATTGCATAATCATCTTGAACATTTGGAATTGGTGCTGAAATTTCTGCAACAAGAGTCCTTATTTGCTAAAGTATCTAAGTGCGTTTTTGGCTCTTCGAAGGTGGGTTATTTGGGTCACACCATCAAGGGAGGTGGGGTGCATATGGAAACAGCTAAGGTTGAGGCAATCCAAAGCTAGCTGATACCTTCAAATGTTAAATAGTTGAGAGGCTTTCTAGGTCTCACGGGGTATTACCGCCGCTTTATCAAGGGCTATGGCAACATTGCAGCACCTCTCACGGATTTGCTGAAGCGTGACTCCTTTCATTGGTCTGATCAGGCCTCACTTGCTTTTCAGAAACTTCAGGAGGCCATTTCCAGCAAACCAGTCTTAGCATTGCCAAATTTTGATCTTCCCTTCGAAGTGGAAATCGATGCTAGTGGCTTGGGCATTGGGGTTGTGTTGATACAGTAGAAACACCCTATTGCCTTCTTCTCAAAGAAGTTGACCCCATCTCTACAAAAGCAGGCGGCTTATATACGTGAGTTCTATGCTATTACTCAAGCATTGGCTAAGTTTAGGCACTACTTGCTTGACAAGAAGTTTGTCTTAAGGACAGATCACCAAAGCTTGAAGCAATTGTTAGAGCAGGACCTACATACACCTGAGCAGCACAAGTGGATACACAAACCACTAGGCTTTGATTTTGAAATTCAATACAAATCAGGCGTGGAGAATATTACGGCTGACGCCTTGTCTCGTAGTTTCTTTGGTGCTTGGTCATCTCCGCGAGCAGAGTGGCTTGATCTGTTACGAAAGGAGTTAGCTTAGGATGAGGAGCTCAACTCACTGCTACAGCAATGCAAAGATCTCACAATAGAGGACTTAAACTACTCACAACACAATTGGCTTTTATTATGGAGCATGGTAGTTGAATCGTACGATTCCGAATCGTGAATCGTACGATTCGATACGAGTCATAGCATCGGCGATTCGAATCAGTGCTTTGAATCGATTGACGTTGGAATCGACCGACTCATTTTGTGAATCGCACGATACGATTAGGAATCGTGACACGAATAGGAATCGTGACTCGTGCTTCAATTTACGATTCAGAGAAGGAGAAGATAGCCACTCTATAATGACTCGAAAAGCCCGATGCAAGGAAGAAGATGAGCCCATGGTGCAAAGGGAAGAATTATGAGTAGAGAAATCAGAAGATTTTCTTTTTTCTGTTAAATTGCGGCTACTCTTCTGGCAATGTGCTGTTGCGGAGCAGCCAGCCATGGGTGATATTGTCATATATTGGTATTAGGGTTAAGTTTGATATGGGCTATTCTTCTTCTGGGCCTAACTCTAAGATAAAGTAAAAGTC
>JASCZI010090770.1:0-20648 GCA_036250425.1 Stylosanthes scabra
ATATATATATATATATATATATATATATTTGGGACATGTCTAATATATATTTTTTTTCTTTTTTTAGTGTTTGTCTAATATATATGTGTTTTTATTTTTTGTCAGAAAATAGTAATTTTCATAACTGGTACTTACAAATAACATAAAAACATGAAATCTACATAAAAAAAAAGATACATATTCTATATGCTGAACTAAAGTCTAGAAGGTCTAATATTCAATTTACAAGTAGAAATCGAGACAATATTGGGTCACCATTGTTTTTGAGTCTAATATATATGCTTTAATCATAGAAGATGAATGAAAAAAAAAATAGAAGATGCATGACCAAAAAAAAAGACACATAGAAGATGAAGAGTGTCATATACTCATATATAATTTTAAAAAGTTTCAAGTATATGTTATTAATTGGAGAAAGGTTTAAAATAAAGCGAATCCTTTAGTAAATAAGAGGAGTACTTTTTTTTTTTTGGCGTCATAAATAAAGGAGTATAATAAAGAAAAAGTGCATTTTTTCAATTAGTTTATTCATTTCCTAACTAAACATAATGCCATTTCTAAAGCACGCAGAAGAAGCTAATAAAATGCTTATCTTATCAGATCCATATTTATTTTCTTTGGATGTTCTATTTAATAGTGGTTATGGATGTTTTATTTTTTGTTGGCTGATTTGTTAGTTTGAAAATTATTGGTTACTTATACTTTCCCTTTTTCTTTTTAATGTTTGTGATAGGGAAAAATATAGGTAACCAATAATTTTCTAATCAATAAATCAGTCAATAAAAAATAGAACATTTGAAAACATTCACCATAGAAGCCATAGAACATCCGAAACCTAAAGTAACCTCAGTCAACTTTATACTTTTTTTAGAAACAGAACATTTGAAACCTATAAATAGAACATCCAAAATCTAAAAAAATAGAACATTCAATTTAAGTTGTTGATTAATGTTGACTGAATTTTTATTAATTAGCTAAGATGGTTGTTTAACAAAACATACTATTATAACCGTAAAATACATAACATGAAAAGATAATTATACTAAAGTAGTCATTTTTATTTTTTAACGAGTTATTCAATTTTGAACTTAAGATTAAGGAAATTGTATGCTTCAAAGATTTTAAGTAAAAAATGATAACTATTTATAGTATGCAATATATTCAATTTAATTTATATAAAAGTATGTATTATTTATCGATATTGTTGTTGTTGTTTTGGTGATACAACGTTATGATTTTTATATTGAGAAAGAAAATGAACAACTTAGTAAAAAATGAAATTCAGAAACCAGTTTAATTTTGTTCTTCCCTATATTGATAATAAACAAATAGGTTGACTTTATAGCGGCCATTTAGGCTTAATAACATCTAAGCCAGGTAAATTTATTTACTTATTTTTATTTTTATTTTATTTTTTTAATGAAGTAAGTTGATCCGTCAATGTATTAAAAACAAGTATACCAAATGATCAATCATTACTTTTTTCCCTAAACTTCTTCCTGAGTTACTTCATAGTAAAGCAAACAGAATTAAATTATTACTAACTCAAATGCACCAAATAATAATATTAAGATGATGAAATGAAAGCAGTAATAATGGAATGAAGAGGAGAGATCAATAGTCGTAGAATGGAAGAAGGAGATATAAATTTTATTATCCATCAATGAGAAGATAATCAATTTGATAGGAAAGGGCTAACACAATAATGAGACACAGCATGATACAAGAGATTACATAGTTTTGGTTGACACATGCATATGGCTTCAAAATGGAAAGGGGGAACTAAACAGTCTCTTGAATAATTTAATGGTAGAGGTCTCCTGCTCTGGGCATGTTCTTGCAAAGTCCACAGATAAGTTGGGTTAATGGAAGATTGTACTCATCCCTCACTGAGTTCTCAGGAGATTGAACACTGACGTACATTTGCTGTCCCAAGTAGCGGTTCTCAGCTTGCTCTGACCTCAAGTTCCACATTCCACAGTTGTCGAATGTCAACATCACTGCTGACCATGACTTGGGGAACACCTGGATGGTGTGCCTGCTCACTGCATCAAGAAGGTTGTAGTTCTGCCTCTTCTCTGGGCACCACTTGCCTGGCTCCATGCTGCATCCATCCATTAATATTGCACAACAAAGATCAGATCAGATCGTTAGACACAATCCACAAAAATATAATGTTAAACTATAAATTAAAGATTTTGAGAATTAATAATTATAAATAATGGTCAAAATAAATTAAAATTGATGGTTATCTAGCATTTTTCTTAGCAGATACTTACGCAACAGCGAAGAAAGAGTATCCACCCAAGTTGTAAGACTGGATGTTCTTGGTGGGGTTCTCGAAGATGATTTCGATGAAGTTACGGTAGGTGACATTCAAGACATTGGGAGCGACGGTGAGCTTGTCAACGGTGGCCGGGGGCACATCGGAGATGAGGTTGTACTTGAAGACCTTGTCGGAGATGCCATAGTACTCAGCGAGCTTGAGAGGAGTTTGGGTTTCGACGTGGGAGACACCGTTGATGGCATAACGGAGCTTGCCCTGGCTTCTTGAGACGGAGTTAGACAAGACGATGGTGCGGGTGATGTTGATGTTACCGTAGTGGTAAGAGCCCTGTGGGTTAGGCCTTGCAGCGCTAGCGGTCAGGTTCCAACGGAATGACCTGAACTGGTTCAAAGACCAAGCCCAGCCAACTGGTGCAGGTGGGAGCTCAGGTGAAGCAGGTCCCTTTCCGTTGGTGTAGCTAAGAATAGCCTTACCGACCAGGTTGTACTTGGTGAGCCTTGTGGAGGCAACCATGTAGTAGTCCTTTGGCTCCTTGTCGGCGGTCACGAGGACGGTGAAGCACTGTCCGACGTGGACGTCGAGGGAGTCATAAATGTTCTGGACGGTGTGGGAGCCCTCAGTCTCAACAAGCTTCAAAGGATGACCCTGGATCCTGAAGTTGAGAGAGTCCTTGATACCTATCAAAGATTATTGGAATAATATTTGAACATTAGTTAAATTGATATGGTTCATATGTGATACATTTCAAATTTTATTATGATGAATTAAAACAGTACCAGTGTTGCAGATTCTGAGCTTGTAGGTGGCACCGGGCTTCATGGTGAACATTGGCTTGTCACTGCCATCATCCTTGGTGGTCTTGCCGTTGATGAGAACACCGTCCGGCCTGCCAAGTGACCTGCCGCTGTCAAGGAACTTCTTGAGGATGGTGTGGCTCTTGCCGTACCAGTCACCAATGAGAACCCAGAACTCGTCCTCGGGATCGGCGTACGGGACGGGGATCAAGAGACGGCTGAAGATCCGGTGGCCACCGAAACCGCCAGCTGCCCTGTGGAGAGCAGTTGATGGGTAGTAGAAGTATGTGCCAATCTGGTCCTTCACTTGGAACTTGTAGGTGTAGTTTGTGCCTGGGAGGATTGGGCAGTTGGTTCCAGGGGTACCATCTTGCCATGAGTTCTTCCTCTGCTGGATGCCATGCCATGTGAAGAGAATGGGCTCGTCAAGGTTGTTAAAGATGTTAACTACAATGTTGTTGTTGCTTGTAGAGTTGATTTCAGGCCCTGGGAATTGGTTGTTGATTAAGATTCCCTGTTGTGGGATCCCCAACGGGGCTATTGTGCCATATGTCACGTTCCATGTATAGTACACGTAAGGATCTTCAGCATGAACAGCCACTCCCAAGATGCAAAGCATCAAAGCCAACACTGCCGCGCGACCCATTTTGTTTTTTTTTTTTCTTTTCTTTTCTTTTAATTTCTCCCTCTATTTATTACTACTACTACTAATATTATTCAAGAGTTGTATAATTCCCTTCTTTCAGAAAGAATTAAACCCTTTCCTTTTTATCTCCTTCCTCACTTTATTAGTGGAAGAAGATAGATATTCTTCTTCTGATTTGCTATGATCCCTGCCACTCTCCTTTTATACCCTCTTTTCCAACCCTTTTTTTAGCTATTCAGGTTTCGTTCTGTGGTGCGCAATGTATGCTCCTTTTATGTCGCTCCACCTCATGTTTTAGGCTCTTAATTAGCTTCTGTTTGTACCTATTCCTTCTCCATTTTTAGAGTTTCTTTCTCTTTGGTCAGGATTTTGAGTTGTGGCGGATAGAAAAAAGTAATAGAAACGTGCGATATTTCCTCCCTTCCACTGCCAAATTTGTTATCATAGTACGTAATTTGTTTTTGCCACTTTATTATGTATATTATGTATATTATGTATCATATAGTTTTTTTTTTTTTTGGGTGACATGTATCATATAGTAATAATATACCTCTTTAAATATGTATATAGCATAATTGCATTATTGTTTTGTGTGTGTATATATATAAAATTAGGATGTAGACATAAAAAATATATAAAATTAGGATAATGCTATGGTGAAAAATGATGTTTTGATGAAGAATAAAGATTACTCTTTTTTAGTATAAAAAAATAAATAAAAACATCATCATATACAATGCACATATTTAAATTTTTAAATTTAGTAAAAAGTTACGCTTTTCATCGAATGCTCATCTTCATCAAAAAAATTCTCATAAAATTATGCAATGTTAGTTTGTGTGTATTCTTATAGAAAGCATAGATAATGTTGATCTATTTTATGGATTTGATAATGTTTCTTTTAATAATAAGTTAATGCCTAACGGAGTAGTTAACCTGATTTTATTTATGATGATAAAAATATTTAGTAATTTTTTAAAAATTATAAAAAAAAATTAAATATATGACTGTGCTTATTTTAAATATATATTTATATTTCTTTTATTTTAGAGATAACATATTAAATTTTAAAAAATTATTAGATACTTTCACCACCTAAAAATCTCTTAATTAACATATATAATAGCATTTTTATTTGTTTTCTATTTGAAGTTTTGAACCAACATATATATCATCTTTTTTCATATAAAGGTATTGATCCGTTAAGTATATTATGTGCATATGAAAAAATAAATGATCCATATAAAATATATCATATATAGAATATAAAGTACAAATTAAAAATGTGTGAAATAAGATATGCTCAATTTATTAACTTTAAATTATATTGACCAATAATATTTTTAACTAATAATCTAATACCTTTAGTCAAAATCCAACACCATACTTTTAGTCGACACTACTTTCAAATATTGTTAGCTAGCTAATTGTTGAAAAAAAAATTGTGTTGACCTATGTACTATTATTATACAAATACATTAGTAATTTGATAAATAATTTTTATTGCGTACATAATATTCTTGATTGAAAAAAAGGTTAAAATGAGTTTCTTTTGAAGGTTAAAAAAATGTGATGATCCAAAAATTATGGCAAAGCTATCTCGAAACATTGGGTGTATGTCGTCATGTGGATGGCCAATTTTACATGGAAAATATGGAACTAAACATTAGTTAAAATTTTAAAAAAAATTAAATTAAACAATTTTTTTTATATCCCAAAACACCTTAAAAAACATTATTTTCCAAAACCAATTAATTTTTTAAAAACTTTGTTATAAATCGGGATGGGCCTCTCTTATTTGCATTTTTGTGGACCCAGATCGCTCAAAACCTCCCAGATTCATTGCAGATCATACTGAGTCTCTTCGATCTGCATGTTAACGAAAAAAATACAACTAAAATAAATGATTTTAATTAATTTTTTCAAATAAAATGATAAAAATTATATTAATGTTAAAAATGCTTTTTGTAATATAAACAAAAACATTAAAAATATTTAAATAATATATTTAACAATAATTCTAAGTGTATACTTATTTTATTCAACAAAATACAACCAAGTTATTTATTATATGTTAAATAAAAGATTATTTCAATGTCAAATAAAAATTTATTTCGGTGCTATTTTTTATATTATTTAACACTGAAATATTATCCTATTTAGCGTAGAAATAAATGAATTGGTTGGACTAGTTTGATCAAAATAGGTATACATATAACATTACCGCATTTTTAAATAAAAATTATTAAATATGTGAATGATTTCGTTCTACCACTATTTTAATTTCTCGTAATGATTTATTATTTATGAAATTATAACTTTTAAAAATACTATGTGTATACTAAAAATTTAATATAATTATAGTAAAATAATATGAAAACCGATAATTGTTATTGAAAATATATTTTATTTTATAATTATATTAATGCTATATAAGTTTTTATTTCTGATTTTTTGAGTCTAAATTAATGCATATTTAATTTTTAAAATAAATAATTATTCGTTGCTCAAAATACGTGTGCATTTAGAATTATTGTAATTTTTTTTCATTCTATAACGGATCGAGGAAATCTTGAGCGATTTGTGACAAACCCTAAAAAAAATTAATTATTTTATGAAATAATGTTCTTTTTATTTTTTTTTGAGATATAAAGAATTTGTTTAATTTATTTAAGAAAGAAGCCTAAAAAAAAGTTGTGTCCTGAGTTGTAACTTTGTTGCGGAATACATTAAATAAAGGTGACTGTTATGTTCTTAAAAAAAATATAACCTATATTTGGCATGTTTAAATTTCTAACTTGACTGCGATATTACTTTTAGAGTTAATTATTATTCAAGTTTTTATGATTTTGGCGGGAAAGTCGAAGTTGTTTTTAATATTTTTTAGTTAAATCATCTCTAACATTAAATTTAATCTTAAAACATTTTTTTTAATTTTTGGACAAAATACATTTTTATTTGTGAGATTTACTTATAGAATTTTTATAAAATAATAGAAGAACATGTCATCAATTGAATAAACAAAGAAGGAAAGGAACTATCCCTGCCAAATATGCAAAAAGAGCCTGAATTCATCATCTTCAGACCTTCAAAGGTTTGTCCCCATTTCAATTGATCTTTACATATGAAATTTTCTTAACATTCTGAAGGGTTAATTCCTAGTTTCATCATCTTTGACCGTAATTCGAATAGATAAGAGAGTAAGTTACGTACTGTGATGGACCCAGAAATTTTTTACCGTGAGAATAAAAAATAATACATACTAGCATATAAAAAAAATATTAATTTTGAAAGACAAAATATAATGTACTTCTCTTTTATTTTTATATTTTAAAATATTAAATAATTTTTTCATTACCAACTTGATTAAATATCTCTTTATATATATTACTAAACAATCATTCAACTAAAAACAAATAATGGAGTGACCTTCAAATTTGATTTCTTTTAAACTATTTCTTCATTACTATGTCTAAATATGAAAAATATTTATTTTAAATTCAAATATTATTCAAACTAACATAAAAAAAATATATAATAACATGAACAAGAATATTCATATTTAAAAATTAAATAAAAAACAATAAAGATTATAAAAAAAATGATTAATACCTTAATTGTTCAATACTTGAATTAAAATTTATAATCAAAAAAAAAACGGTGAAAAAAGAAATTATGGAGAATGTAAAGAGCTGCAGGAGAATAAAAATGAAAAATAATTGAGCTTTTTTTTATGTCTAAAGAGAGACTCAAATTCGAGACCTCTTACAATGGGTGAGGGTGTGATGTCATATGAACTTTTGCATTGCGCTTGGTTAAACAAATATTAGGTAAATAAAATTATTGATATCATCTATTAACTAATGAGAGTGTAAGTGAAATTAAGGAATAAGAGATTTAAAATCTTAATATTTATTTAATATTGATTTTAGTAATAACAAAAATTATGAAAACTAAAAAAATAAAGAAACAAGAGATGATATAAATAAAATAAGTGGGGGTATCTAATTTTTGAAGTGGGGGCATGTATATATTATTAATTTTTTTTTGGAAAAAATTTGAAGCCTTAGTGGGGGCAAGTGCCCCTCCTTATTATACATGGATCCGTCCCTGCGTACAAAAGGAAAAAGTAGAGAGAAAAACAGTGAAAAATGGAACAAAAAAATTGTTCATAGAGAAAAAGAGATAATGGTCAGTGATACCAGATCTTCGACCACAAGTAGCACTGCCGAAAAAGAAAGATGAGGCAATGAGAAGTAGAAGTACGCTGAAGTAAAAGAGAGAAGATTGAAGGGAAAGAGAGAGATCGATGACGATGAATTAATTAGTTGCGAGTTGCCTCGCTGAAAAAAATGCAATGACGATATACATGAAAAGAGAGGCTCAGCGGCGATGGTGTTGTTGTTGTTAGTGAAGAGGCGGTAGCTCAACAGTAAGTTGACAACACTAGTGATCGAAGAGAACAGAGCGCCATGTGATTTGCTGTCGAAGATGGAAGAAAGGCTAGTGTGGCTATGTATGTGTTGTTTAAGTTTTTAGAGAAAACGAAGGGTATTTTTGTCCAAAAATGTAATAACCCACAAAATAGATAAGTAAATAAAAAAAAAGGTAATTACTTTGATAGTTTGATAAAGAGCGAGAAGATACTGAGATACAAAGCGAGAGAATAAAATCATCATGGGTCATTTTCTTTTCTTTTTTTTTTCTTTTGTTTCCTCTTTGTTTTTGTGCTTATTATGTATTCTTTGTACAACTTGAATATGTATCAGAGTATGCACCATAAAAAAAGAAGGACCTACTTCACTAATATATTTTTTCTCTTCTATCCTAATTCAAATTACACACACCGACATTGAGAAAGAAAGAAAAATAAATAAATAAAAAAAGAAAAGAAAAAAGTGAAAAGAACGAGAGAGCAGAAAGGGAGCAAGAATGACAAAAAGAAAGGAGAGGGAGGCTATGGCGGGAAAAAAGTATTTGTCGCTGCCGTCATAGTTGGAAGTGAGAGAGTGACAAAACCATAAAGAAAATAGGGAGAGTAAAGCAAAGGAGAAAAAAAAGAGAACGAAAGCGGAAAGAAGAGGCGACGGGATGGGAAGCCGCTACCATCGTCGTCACCAGTGCCAATTAATGCTCTATCTTGTCTTGCTTAGCTGCTGGAAGCCTAGAACCGTGGCATGTACTCCTCCATTGTGTGGTGCAAGTTCCCTTATACAACTCTTGCATAACCATTGCCTATCCCCGTTGTTATAACCTTTCGCCATGGTTGTCTTTTCCAACTTGTCAAACACTTTCATTGTCTTGTTCCGTTTTTTCTTGCTTTGCCTTTATTTCGGTAGCTTAGTTCCATTTAAATATGCACTGATTTTCAAATTGTCTTCGGTCCCTTTGGGACCTATGAATGAGTAAATTTTGTATATTTGGTTATACTTAGACATTGTACAATTTAAATTTTGTATATGATTCATGTCCACAAAACTAGAAGAACATTTTTATTTCATAGTCATACGAAGAAAAAAAGCACTTAAATGTGATTTCTGTCTGTCATTCTAGATTAAATAACCTTCTATTTATTTTATATATAAATTTGAATATATAAAATTCTAAATATTTGATATCTATAAGTGTATCAATGTTTCTTTTCGTATTTTTCTCCCATCGGTGTTATCATTGTAAACTTATTCCAGACAAAAACTTAATTTAAAGTATCTGTTATGGGCTATGGATTGGATATTCTGATTACTCAATGAGTTATAAAACTCACTCCATTGTTCTTTCAATTTTTTTTCACACATGAGTCTTGATCATAAATCTGCTCCACCTTATGGTTCTACTTGAGTTGGTGATGTTTTGGATAAATTATTCTTTAAAAAGTCTTTAGATATGTTAGAGTGTTCTTTACATCACATGCAGGCACGATCCATCCATACTGATTTGGGTTAATTAGTTTTGTGTATGTGTGTGTATATTTTCAAATACAATGAATTAGATTCTAATTTGATAGTTGAGCATGCGTTGATATATTATATAAAGTTTTGTTTGTTTTCTTTGAAAATTGTTTTTGAGGCTTACTAGGAATGAAGTTCCAAACTTCCTATACACTAGTCATGATCGAATCGGGTCGTAACAAAAAAAAATAATAATGATTATTTTAAAAACAAAATTAATGTTAGAGACGATTTAAAAGAAAATAAAGAAGTTAAAAACGATTTCGATTTTCTAGCTATAATGATATAGAGTAAAAATAATTCTTATCCCAATGAGATTAGGTTAACACGCAACCTACATGTAGCAGAGTTGCATAGATAAAAATCCATTTTTTAAAAAAACAATTTCCATCGTTATATATTATTTAATCTTGTATTCTAATTGGCTCCCCATTTTGAAGATTCAATTGCATGTTAAGCATCTTGCAAACCTTACTAGTTGATGAATGGCTTAAAATTGGGTTGAAGTAGGAATTGAATAGAATTACATTTAGAAATTTGGGTTAAAGAGGGATAATTTAAAAATTTTGGATAGTTTTTTAGATTCGAGTACAATGTTAAATCTGCAATTTCATTTTTTCGTATTTAGATTTATCAATTCTCTAAATATTTATAATTTTTTTTTGACAGGTCTAAATATTTATAATTATTACTGTTAGATATGATAGTTTTTTTTTCTTTTTTTTTTTGAAAATTAGATATGATAGTTTACTCATTAAGCTGGGTTAGTGTAGTAGTTAGCTCACTAGTCCACTAAAATAAGTGTGATGAATTCGAATATCATTTTGTGCATGCAGCAACCCCATGTACATAAACAAATCATTAAGAGTGTGTTTGGAAACATCATAGAGAAAGAAATGAATTGAATTTTTGATAGAATTGTAAATTATTCATTTCTATGCTAAATAGCACATAAATAAAGTTTTATTTGACATCAAAAATTTCGAATCAAAATAATATTTTTATTTAATATAGTATAAATAACTTTGTTAGAACTAGTTGGTTAAATCACTTATTCATATAGAATTATTGTTTAATTTTATATGCAAATTTCATTAGGATGGATTTGGAAATCATACCTATTTTAGTTTAATTTATATTTGAGTTAAAAGTGAGAATTAAAATTCTCAAAAGAATTAGAATGGTGTGGTTTTTATGTTTCAAATAAAAAAAAAAGACTCTATTACAAAAGAATTCTTATTCTATGTTTTTCAAATAGGCTCTAAATGAAGCTTTGATTTGTGATTAATTAGTGTTTGGCTTATCGAGCTGAGAAATCCCGTGAAAAATAAAAAAATGTGATTTTTTATAAATTATTAATTTAAATTTTATCCATCTAAATTTTAAATTAAAAATTTTACAATTTAAATCCTTAGAATTAAATTGAATTAAAAGAAAAAAATAAAAAACAAACTAATACAATTGAAATTGCAACAACACCTTTAAAGTCCACTTCTTTCCATAGAAAGGGAAAATGTGAAAATTATCACTAAAGCAGCACAAGCAAGATTTACTGACTTTTTTCTTCTATCTCTATAAAAAAAATATCACTACGAAAAAATTATTTTATTATTGTTGACTAATTCTTGTTTTTTAAATCATGACAAATTATATCATTTTTAAACATATTATGTTTACATATTTGGAATGTTGTGACTCCAACATAAATATTCAGCAACATTAAACATCTCAGCTGCACTTGCACCCCCCGAAATCAAGACAAACAAAATTCTTACCTTTATCTCGTACATTGTATTCAAGATGTGATTTATTACATATGTTAGTGTAGGTAAATTATGAAAAAATTAGGGAATCGATACATTATTATTAATAGGGAGTCAAAGATGATAACTCATATAAATGATAAATAATAATTCATATAAATTTTAAGAGATAACTTAATTATTGATTTTCTAATGGCTTCATAATGTTGGTTTGGTAGCATTATTCATAAATTATTTATCAACAATGTTAGTAACCAATAAAAAATCAGTTAATATCAATCAATAATTTATATTGGATGTTCTATTTCTTTAGATTTTAGATATTCGGATGTTTTATTTCTTTTGTTGATTGTTGGTTATTTAAGGTTTCAGATGTTCTATTTTTTTTAATTGTAAACGTTCTATAAACAATAGTTACGAATGTTCTATTTTTTATTGGCTGATTTATTGGTTAAAAAAGTATTTATTACCTATATTTTTTCATTATTTATTATAAAATCCCAAATTTAGTTTCGAACATTTTTTTACGGCTATTTTACTCAAGTACCCTTGTTTTAGAAATTTATTCCTCGAATACCCCTATTTTCAAGCAATTTACACAACTGTCCTCGTTTGGCAAAGAGTTTAGCGTTTTTTACAAAGAGACGCCTTTCGCAAAGCCATTTTCACCCTGAATATGCGTTTGTTAATGGTGTTATCTTATAGGGAGACGCTAGCAGCTTTCACGCCTCCACGAAATTCCACTAAATGCAAAGGTGACTCCGAGTCAATGAGTAAAAAAAAATCAACTGTCACCGTGGCCAAACGAGAACATATGCGTTAATTGTTTGAAAATAGGATATTTAAGAATAAGTTTCCAAAAAGTAAAATAGCATTTTCTTTACTATACAAGAACTTAATTATGAAACTTTTAAATATAAAAGGGTTATTTTGAAATTAATTAAAAAATTTTAATTGTTATTTTGTTTCTCCACTGAACCAGCTCCGATTGTAAAATCTCCATTTTCTCTTTTCTTGTTCCCAATTGAGCCTTAAACTTGGGCGGGCATCTCATCTTCCTTTTCTATCCCCGCCGTTGTTTTAACGCGCAAACCAGAGCTTCCCTTTCTGGAAAGCCCTTTCCTCCGCTCGCAGGTATTTTATCTTCAATTAAACCCTATTCTTCTCCGTTTCAGTTTCCATTTTCTTTTTCTAGTTCTTGATTTTGAGTCTCTCTACAACATTTTAACTCTCTTGCTTCTGGTGTTACTTGTATTTTCTTCCTACTTCCTGCTATGACTATTATTCTGGTATATGAGTGAAATTTCATGTGTGATTTTGTGGTAATTATTCTTGTTTTCAATCTTGCTGCTGCACTGCTCATTGATCTCACTCCTTATTTTATTTTATTTTATTTTTGTGGTATATGAGTGAAATTTCATGTTTGTGTTCATAGACAATTTATGTGCTTACTTTTCAAATTGAAGCTTGAGGCTTTTCGGATGCCCTCTCTCTCTCTCCCTCTCTCATTTTATTTTATTTTATTTTTGTTTCTTTATTTTAGATGACCTTCCAGCCAAATCTACTTATTTTCATTCATTTTTTTTTCTTTAGCAATCACTACTCACTAGCCCTAGTTTTAGTTTCAAATTTCTTTTATGGATGGCCAACCTTTTCCCATATTGTTCAATGCTTCTGATTTTTTGTTCATATGGACATATGGCTTGAATAATCTAACAACTTGTAGCTGATGGTTGAAGGCTGTTCCAAATGCCATGTTGTGTTGTCTTAGTAGATTCATCCAATATTCTAGAGTTCCGTTGGCTTCTTTTTAAGTGTCTGTTAGCTTTAACGAGATTATCGTTGTTCAACAAATTTTCTGCCCGACTCAATTTAGTTATATCTCCTCCGACATAAGACTTACTTCTCATGTTTATACAACTGAATTGATTTTGATTTTGATTTCTTTGTAGGATTTGCTTAAAGTCAGTAACTGTGCCAGATGTTTTTCATTGAGGGGATGCCAAAAGGTAAGTAAAATAAATAGTTGAAAAGGAATCATTAAGGGGGCATGTGGTTTGCGGAATGTTTCCACATTCATAAGAATCTTATTTTGGGTATCATTCTGCAAACCACACCCCTCCTGAAGCCCTAGAGATCCTTCCGATTCTCATTTATTAGCCTTGTCTATGCTGTTTTGTCAATTATAAAGAGATTGAAAACTTTTTTTTTTTAATTTTTTTTCGTATTTGGGTGCAGGTTGATTAAAAAAAACCTTTGGAATCATTGTCTCATATTGCAGGAATGATCATAATTGGCTCAAAAGTGACAAATTGCTCTTGTTGAATCTTAAAGAAAAAGATCATTGGTTAGAATTTACAAGTTTATGAATATATTTGGCAGCTTTAATAGTTTGTGGATTTATGCTACTATTCTCTGTTTAATACAGCTGAAGAAATCTTTAGTTACTCTATACTTAGATTTTTTTCTTTATAGCTGTGATTTCTGTGAGCTTGAAAACTGCATATTATTCAAATTTCTTTCCCTGTCTGCCTACTTTGTTTCAGAAACTTTTTAAGTCTTCTATTTTTTATTACAGCACTTTTATTTTGAGAAAGCCTTTTTTTTTTTTCCTAATTTGAGCAGAACATGAGTAGCATTAGACAGCATGGCCTTGCGGGTGGGATGCATCATTTACTGGACTATTTGAAGCGCATGCAATCTGAGAATCCAGCCTTCTTTTATGCAGTCCAGAATGACAATGATCACTCAGCTGGTAATATATTTTGGGCCGATGCAACATCTAGAGTGAACTACTCTAATTTTGGAGATGCTATTATATTGGACACCACCTATAAGACTAACCGGTATCGGATACCATTTGCCTCTTTCACTGGATTTAATCATCATGGCCTACCGGTGTTATTTGGTTGTGCATTGATTTTACATGAATCTGAGTCTTCATATATATGGCTCTTTCAGACTTTTCTCCAAGCCATGTCTGGTCACCATCCTGTCTCCATTACAACAGACTTTGACCCATTCATACAAGTGGCCGTTGCGCAGGTTCTCCCTCCAAGTCGCCACAGGGTGTCTACCGGGAGCATATTCAGAGAGACCCGAGAGAGATTGGCTCATCTATGGCCATCCAATCCTGATTTTGAATCAGATTTTCGGAAATGTGTTAATGAAAGTGAAACGATTGATGATTTTGAGTCTTATTGGCCATCGTTGTTGGAAAGATACTGCATCATAGATAATGAATGGCTTCAGTCCATGTACAATGCACGACAGCATTGGGTCCCTGTCTATTTGCGCGATACTTTCTTCGGGGAGATTTCTGTAATGGACAAAAATGAATGTTTGAACTCATTCTTTGATGGATATGTGAATGCTTCCACAACCATACAGTTATTGGTTAGGCAATATGAGAAAGCTGTACAAACTTGGCATGAAAGGGAACTAAAGGCAGAATACGACACCATTAACAGCACCCCACTTTTAAAAACACCATCTCCCATGGAAAAACAAGCCGCCAGTCTTTACACAAGAAAGATATTCTTGAAATTTCAAGATGAGTTTATAGAGACTATGGCGACTCCTGCTACAAGAATAGAAGATTCAGGAACTATCACTACTTATCGAGTTGCTAAATTTGGAGAGAAGACTAAATCTCAAATTGTTACTTTTAACTCTTTTGAGATGAAAGCTAGTTGCAGCTGTCTGATGTTTGAATCTTCAGGAACTATTTGTAGGCATATATTATCAGTTTTCAGAGCTAAGAATGTTCTCAAACTTCCATCACAGTACGTTTTGAAACGATGGACAAGGAATGCAAAAGCTGGTGGCTTTCCAGATGGACATGCATCATCTGAGTTCCCAAGTAGTTCTGGCGACAATGTAACACTTCGTTACAACAACCTAAGACAAGAAGCAATCAGATATGTAGAAGAAGGTGCAAAATCTATCCAAATCTACCATGTTGCAATGAAAGCTTTGAATGAAGCTGCTAAGAAGGTTTCTGCTGTAAAAAGTCGAAGTATAGGAACTGCAGAGGGAGACACAGTATCTAATGGAGAAAGGGATGAATTACTCACAGCAGACGAAGATGTACATAGCTATCAATCTGCGGTTAGTTTCTTTGAGCTTTTGATTTTTCCTGTAGATAATAAACCAAGCATTAGGTACTCCAAATCCTTGCTTGATATATTAGACAATGAATTGGATCCAATGAAGTGTGCTATTAATGCATAATATTGTTTACAGTTAAAAGCAAATTAAATCAGTGTTAGGGAGAATTTGTGATCTGCTGATTTCTAATTTTCTAACTGATAGTAATTTCAAATTTTGGTTATTTAGCTATCTTAATCTTATTTTATATTTTGCTGTCTTTTATAATTTACCAGTTTTAGTTTTTGTGCTCTCTCTAACTACAGTTTTACAAAGGACTGAATATTCCGTTTATTCTGTTATTTATGTGCATTACAAGAAGAATCCTTCCTTTTCTTGTCTTGGTTATAACAAAACAACCGTTTTTCCCCTTCCAAGAATTATTTTTCCTCATCCCATGTTAAACAGTAGTTTTTCCATTTTCAAGAAAAGGAAATCATATTGAGACATTGAGTGAATTTGAATTTCACACATTTTCGATGATACTAGGATAAGATCTTTTGATCACTCCTGGATTGTGCTCTAAGAGGGACTTGATATCGACCTCACCTAGTATTTATGTTTATCAAAGTCATGTCATTAAATTAAAGCTTTTGACTGAAGTACAAATGAAATAGTTTGAGGCAGACAAAAGTTTGTCCAACGAATACAATCTTTGGGGTGTACTTTGATATTTATGAATCTTTGGTGTGCACTTTTGTCCACACTAAAATCTTACATGTATACTTTTGTCTATTTATTCTTAAATAAGTATGTAGTTTCATTTTTACCGATTTAGCAAATTGTAGCAGCAAATCTATGTTTATATCGATATGTGTGGCGTCTTACGTATGGTATTAAAGACTCCGTACCTATTTGTCAGGAGGAGAAGCAAAAGAAGATCCGAGAGTTGACTGCCGAGTTAGAGACCACAAATCAACGATGCGAAGTTTATAGGGCAAACCTGCTGGCTGTGCTAAGGGATATGGAAGAGCAGAAGACGAACCTATCGGTTAAGGTCGAAAATGCAAGACTTAGTTTGAAAGAGTGACTGCATTGCTTTGCAGGGTTCAGGGGAGTAAAATGTAGGAACTTAGGAACTCACTTCAATTATAGTTCAAACCAACAAAACATGATGGTGGAATGAATTATGTGTATTCATGTTTTTAGTTTTTCTTTTCCTCAAAAAACTTAAATTTCTTTGCACGGTTACTTTTAACAGACTAGAAATCAGGACAGATTAAGGCTATCAACTATTGAGATTTCAAAATGACACTTCTTTCTATAACAGTATTCTTATTCTTATTGGCCAAATTTGTCTCTTTGCAACGACGATGATTTACTTTTTCCCATAAATGAATAGGGAAACTGTCACAGACAAAAAAGTTAAAATGAAGAACACATAAAGGAATAGGAACGGGGTGAAAGGGCATAGGGGTAACGATAGAGGCATGTTTGGTAATGTCGGCATCCTCAAAAAACTGTTGAATTCTTCTTACTATTCTCAAAAAGCCTTTTTAGAGAATAACATCATGATCTTTTGGTAACCAGTTCAAAATTGGTTCTTAATGTGTAGGAACTACACATGGCGTGTTTGATGTTGTTCTTAAAGTATAAAATTATTAAAATTAATCTTTCGTTAATATGCAAATTAAATTAATTAATTGAATGTAAAATTTATTTTTTAGAAACTATTCTGGCTGACTTTTAAAAGCATTTATGACTTTCAAAAGTAAACTTCTTGGTTTTTTGAATTTTTAAGAGTAGGAAATCTTTATGAAATCTGCTAATAATGAGACTTAATGAGATGGTTTCCCTCCGTATGTGTTTCTCTTCCCATCTGTGTCACATGTTCCTATATATAAATGGCAGATTCTACGAATATAAGTGAGTATCAATTGAAAATAATAATTTTATATAGATGGCTTTGTTTGCAGAATCCTCTTCCTACTAACGATCTTCGTTAGAGTAGAGGGTTGTCTTAGTCTAACCTCTGCCCCAGGTGCAATTTATCGCCTGAAACAATCCTCCACTGCCTTCGATATTGTCCTATGGCTCATTGCATTTGGCATCTGGATGTCAATAATTGGATCAAGAACGAAATTAGGGGGAATGAATTTGAATTCTGCTCCACATTAATTATTAGGAACGACTTTTATATAAATGTAAATAAATATTATATTATATGAGTGCGTATCCGGTCTTACAGGCCACTTACCTGTAAGAGTGTATGACATTATTCCTGTCCATTTAGATTACCCACATTTATTGTCAATGATTGAGATTTGTGTAAGGAATTTTGTGTGGCACATTATCTTTAGTGACTACCGTGGGACAGCAACTGGTTCTTGTTGTTCCCCTCGGTAAGTGTTCCAGATCGGCTTGGCTCGTGGCTTTTTTGGGCCCATTTATTGCGCAAAAACAGTTTCCTATTTGCTTTCATTCCAACCTGATCCCGGTTTTAATCAGTGGATGCTCTCTCTACATAGCTAACTTGCAGCCCTCGACTTGTGAGCTTCCATTGTTCATTGCAAGACCTAAGTATCTGGTCTTCCGTCTGCCCTCCACTGCCAGTGAGTGATCTTCCTCTGTTGTTCATATACGCCGTTGTTGAAATCTACTATTAAGATATTTAAGTGTCTTTTGGTAAGGATAATTGCATTGATTATACATCAAATTTTAGAAGTTTATCTCTCATAATGATAGCATTGATTACACATCAGATTTTAATAGCACAAATCAACGGTCAAAATTTGGACTCGGTTTGATAATGCTGTGACTCTAAAAAAGTGGTTGAGCTCTTGTGCTCTCAAAAAGCAGCTCTGACCGTTTGTTAAAATAACTCAAAATTGTTCTCAATAAGCAGATGCCACACATATTGCATTTGATAAATTTATTTGATAGTTGCTCCCAAAGTAATAAATTACTACAACGACCTTTTTGTTAGTATGTGATGCATTAATATAAAATTAAATATAATTAATTGAGAATAAAATTAGTTTTTTTTTTATTAAAATATAAAATTAATTCGTCATTTTGCTTTTTGAAAAGGAAGAGTCATCAGCTTTAAAAAGCTATCATGGACCAGATTATGCTTTCACCATGAAAAAAAGCTCAATTAATCAAATATCTATCCTCACTAAAAGATACTTTAATGTCTTGAGCAAAGACTTCACCGATATAATTTTACTTCATGGGAATTTGGGGATCTCTCTTTTCGTCCCCGTAACGAATAATCCGAGGAACATCCAGTTTAATGGAATTTCTTGTTCATCCCGCAGGAGACTAATAGGGAGAGTAGCAGAGAAATGATAAACACTGTTTGTCTGTTTATGTCCACATGATTTCTATTGCCAATTTGCTTCTCAATTCCTATTAAGGGATACTTGGAATGGTCTTCGCGGAAACCAGTGATCAACTCATTGAAATTGAATTGTGTAAATTTCCAAAAAAAAATTGGATTTTCTTGTGTTTGAACTTAGATGAATATGCGTAGTTATCAATTATTATTTGCAACTTAGATCTTTTTTTGAGAGGCACTATTTTGACACTTCCCTCATAAATAAGTAAAATTAGTTGTTAGAGTAATTATTCCACCATATTACCAACCAATTTTAAATGAATTATGAAACTTTGCAATTTTGGATTGTTTCTTAGATTCAATTTTAACATAGTATTTATGTTGTGACCACTATTCTATTTGTGGAGTATTTAACCGGATTGTGTTCAATGGACCAAATTAAAGAAACTGCAGGGCAAAAAGGAATGCTAGGATTTTTAGTAAAATAAATTATACCCATTCATTTGTTTCTCATACTAATCCACCTTCAAGCCATTTTTCATTTTCCCCCTCTTTGAATCTATTACTCATGAAGTCTCTGAAAGATTTCTCGTTTGATGATTTGACTCCCCAGTCTTTATTGTCACCGTACCATGGGTAATTTTTTTTCTTTTCTAAATTGTGAAATTTGCATGTTTCATAGGAATGACATTTTTTATACTTAAGCTTTGATTAATTGGCTTGTTGCTGCAGATATTAATGATTGGTACTGATACTTTGGTATATATAGCACTTTTGTTTTCCTCAATCCAAACAATTATACAATATCGATCCCATTGTCATATAGCTGGAATTGAAAGCTTTGTTCACAAACAGTAGCGGGGCGTGATCAAGCGAAGAAGTGGGTAGATTGTTGTTGTTTGGAGAAAGAATGGGTTTGATTGGAGGGGAGGAGGGAGTGCAAGAGGCAACAGGAGCGGGGGGGCGTGAAGAGAGAATCCTTGTTTCAGTTCGTTTGCGACCTCTCAATGATAAGGAGATTAATAAATTTGATGTGTGTGACTGGGAATGCTCTAATGACACCACTATCATATACAAGAACTATAACCTTTCAGCTTCAGACAGGTCCCTATATCCAGCATCATATACATTTGGTAAATCATCACGCACCTTTAATTATTTCTGCATATATTTCTTCACCAATAATTGTTCTTTTTAGTTCTTGACCATTATTGTCCAGAAAATAAAGTGATTTTTCACTATTCAAAATTTTTTAACTCATCTATATATAACTATTTAAATAATTAGTATAAATAAGTAAATAGTGACTTACTGATATGTCAAAGACTGCATATAGCCCTAAACTAGTCATTTGAATGGTTAGATGCCGATTAAAATTTTGAAAGTTTGAAACTATGGAGATCTACCTTGTTTTTTAATCAAATAGTCAAGGATGAAAAAAGATATTTATTATTTATTCACCATGGCTTTTTTATTTTTACTTTACCATGTGTTGTTTAATAATAACTTTAGGATTAATTGCATTTTATATGTTTAGGTCCTAAATTAATATATATATAATTAATCTACGTGTATGTACACCTCCATATACATCATTTATAACACAGAAAAATATAAATATTATCACAGAAAAATAAAATTTGTGTAATAATGTTTAGATTTTTCTGTGTTAAAAATAATGTGTACGAATGTGTATAATGATATATGTAGCATTACTGATATATATATATATATATATATATATATATATATATATATATATATATAAAATTTAATATCAA
>JASCZI010090770.1:20725-36257 GCA_036250425.1 Stylosanthes scabra
AACATAAGAAAAAATAACTTTCATTTCCATTGATCTATAATTGATCATATAAAAAAACAATTATGATTGCACGACTATATATTTTACATATCAGTGCATCAAAATTTAACTTTTATATATATATATGTTAATAGAATAATGCTACAGAACCAACGTTAGGGAGACTAATAGAGAGCCAACAAGTGTAATTAGAGAAATAGTGGGTGGTAAAAGAGAAAAGAGAAAAAAAGAAAAAAGATATTGACTTTCTATTGTCTCTTTAATATTGACTACCAAGACTTTCTCATGTTATTATCCACTGAAAATGTGTTTAATTATTAATACTCGTCAAAAAATATATTCCACCATAAAAAATACAGAAAATTTAAGTTTTCATATGCCTTATATATTTGTTAACATGAATTAGTTCATTCTACTTGAGCGAAAAAATTGTGCAATTTATTTGTAATAAGGCATTCGAGGTAGACAATTAAAAATGTTTGAATTTTTTATGGGCTAGAATTTACATCCCTCTAGACACCAAAAAAAAAAAAAAAACATCCCTCTGATCTGATGATTTGATTTGAATTTGTTTTGGGTGTAGACCGAGTATTTAGACCGGATTGTCCGACAAGGCAGGTGTATGAAACAGCAGCAAGGGAAGTTGCTCTCTCAGTTCTCAAAGGCATCAATGGTGATCACTGCTTCTTTAATTTCCTCTTTTTATTTGCTTGCAACTAAAAACTGCATAATTAATGCAATGACCCTTTTCGTTTTTGTGTTAAACAATTGGTGCTTGACAAAACTAAATTAACAAATTCTTCCTTCACATTTTAATATATCATCTAAACAAACTGATTTACCTGATGTATTCTTTTAAAGAAAAAGAATAGTTTAATTTTTTTGAGATTTTAAACATGTGAATTTTTTTATCACCAAAAAACATGTGTATTTTCCCGTTAATCCTTTACATATATATTTTTTTAATTTAGATAAATTATTTTATATAAACAAGTGGTTTTGTCCAACCAAATTCAATCAAATTATTTATTTTTATGCTAAATAGATGATTATTTCGATGTCAAATAAAACTTTTTTTAAGTGTAATTTTTTATTACTTGTTCAAATAGCGTTAACTTTTTTTTTTTAATATTACAAGGGTATGTTGCTCATCTTGCCCTAGATTTGTTCATGTTTAGTATCTTTTGGCAGTAAGCTAGCTCGTCATTAGTAAAAAAAATAACCATTACTTTTGTTATAAACTAATATGCTTATTTCTATTCAATATATAATGACAATTAAAAACTATATATGAGTAAGACAATTAAGTTCTATGTGACGTAACTTAACGATATATAATTTTTTACAAAAAAAATCTCAAAATTAATAACAATTTTAATTTATTTTGCACTTATACCTAACGGTGATATGACATTTTTACTCATCATACAACGTTATATTTTTAGCCAATTTTTTTAAATATTAATATCTATCTTCCGACTAAGAATAAGATAATGAACAATGTGTTCAACTCATTAGAATGATAAATCTAAGATACTATTACGAAGCTAAATGCTATATATACATATTACACTAACAATCTACTCTAAGAGAGAGAAAATAATCTAACCAACTTCTAACAGTATACCAGCCTGTCATATAACTAACTTAACAATAAAACACTAACAGAATTTCCGGAAGTATCTAGAGTTTGGTAACTAACTCACTGCATTAACTGCATGCATTATCATCCAACATCATGAAAATTTCATATTAACATCTTCATCATCATCTGATTATGTGCATTTGATCAGCAAGCATTTTTGCATATGGGCAAACAAGCAGTGGAAAGACATACACCATGAGTGGTGTAACTGAATATGCTATGGCAGACATTTTTAACCAGATAGACATGGTAAATAACAATTATACCCTCCATGATGAGCACAATGTATATACTAATTAACTTCAATTTATCAAATTAAAACCATATTTTAATTTGGATTAAGTTGTCTTAATTATAGGAAAAGGAAGAAAGGGAATTCGTTCTCAAGTTTTCAGCGATGGAGATCTACAATGAATCTGTGAGGGACCTTCTTACAGCAGATGCTACGCCTCTCAGAGTTTTTGATGATCCGGAGGTAAATATAATATCTATTTTTTCACTCCTAAAAATTAAAGGTCAATTCTCTTGTGTGAATTTGTCAATTTGGTCATTTTTTTTTTCTTCCTTTTTTGTGTCTTTAATCATATATTGAATATATGATTTTAGTAATAAGTGTTCGATATGAAGTTTATTATTAATATATATTGCGTTCTACACTGTACTACTTTTTAAAATGATGTATAACATTAAAAAAAAAAAAAGCTTATAATTTTATCTCAAGATTATTTTTGTTTTGATTACAACGAAAAAGGATGCGGCCGATGTGTGAGAGTGCATGATGAAATGATAATATATTTTCATATTTTAATTTATTAACCTATATAACATTCAAATAATCAATTTACTAATAAAATCCATGTATATAATCAATTGGCCATTGCTCATTTATCTTTTAGTGAATATTATTAGAAAGTTGAACTGCTCATCAAATTGATGAAGCAATTATAAATTTTGACTAATTCTTCTGTTTTAAATTATTTATTTACAATCGATTTTTATTCTTAACTGAACCAGTCTAGTAGTTACTTTTTATTAATTAGATTGAATCAATCAATCCAGTTCTATTCTCAAAACCATTGTTAATTAGGAGACAACAATTTTCAAATATTGGAAGAAAATTTCCTGCAATAAAAAAAATATCTATGGTTTCACCAGAAAAATTAAAGTATTTTTATTCATACATATGAAATATTGTACCATTGAGAAGTTCATCATTGAGAAGTTCTGTACCACTGACAAATGATCCATCATATATGTATCTAATGTAACTAAGTAACTAACAGTGGTATTTTAACAGAGAGGGACAGTTGTTGAGAAACTCACTGAAGCAACTCTACGTGACTGGAATCATTTTAAAGAACTTCTTTCTTTTTGTGAAGGTTGGTTTGGAACTATATGCTTGCTTTGATTCGATTCATTTTTCTACATTGTTTATTTTCTTCATCTATGTTTTTTTGTATGTCAAATCAATAGTGATAGATATTTTTCCACATGTATTTTGTATTTTAATATATATTCAATCAAAATAATTAATTTATTAGCTGATTTTGTAAGTTACACCTATCATGATGGATGCTTATTTTTCCTTCTTCTTTTATCATATATTCATCCAACAGTTTGATTGCTTTTTATCAGCTCAGAGGAAGATAGGGGAGACATCCCTGAATGAAGCAAGTTCCAGATCTCATCAAATTCTCAAACTCGTATGTACATACATATATATAAATTCCAAGCCTATCAACTTAATTAATTTTTGCTACTATTTTTAAAACTGATTACTTGTGTGAATCATATTACTAATATGCTATTGTATAGGGTGTCTTGAAATCCCCATAAATATAAAGGTCTTGAAAAGTAAAAGGTTCATAACTTTATATTAATCAACTTTGATCAGACCACCTATTTTGTTTGGGTTCAAATTTTCAAAAACTACTTAAAGAGAAAAAAAAATTATTTTTATTATTATACAAAAACCAGGAAGTCAGGAAGAGATTAATCTCACACACACACATATATTTTAAAAGAGTAACGTTGTTTAAATAACTAGTTTTAAAAAGAGTTACAACTAGTTAAAATTAAAGACCATGTTCTTCTTTCTATTTAACCTGGGTTTTTGTTTGTTTTTTTTTTAGACAGTTGAAAGCTGTCCATGTGATTTTTTGGTAATTGATAGATCAAGCTCTCTTGCTGCCTCCGTGGTACGAAAGATTCATGCAAATTTCAGGACAATAGATATGTGAGAATTATAATTACTTTATTATGTTAAAAGGGAATTAAGAAATTGAAAATGTGGATTTGTTATTTGGGACAGAATTTTATTGATCTTGCTGGGAGCGAACGTGCATCACAAACCAATGCAGCAGGTGCAAGGTTGAAAGAGGGAAGCCACATAAATAGAAGTTTACTAACTTTAGGAACTTGTATCCGTAAACTCAGGTTTGCTTCCTCATTATTTGTTTCATTCTTTTTATTTGATCAACATCAAATTGGTCTCTGTCATGACATCCATTTTATTATATATTTCAGTTTGTCTAATGTCTAAAACGTCACCAAAAAGGCAAAAACTACCCAAAATTAATGATTTGTTAATGACTTTTGGATAGTTTTATCACATGGAATTCATCTTTCATGGATAGAAAACTGATTTCTTTTTATGGGTAGTTTTGTCGACGTCTGAAAATTTTGTGGGTAGTTTTATTATTTTTTCCTAATTTAAATGTATATATTCTTTTACAAACTTTCAATATTTTATATTCTTAACAATACTAGGTAACCAATAAAAAATCAGTCAATATCAGCTAATAATTTATATTGAATGTTCTATTTCTTTAGGCTTTTGATGTTCTGTATATAGGTTTGGTATACTTTATTTCTTTGTTACTTTAAATTTCGGATGTTCTATTTCTTTTATTTGGATGTTATATAAATAATGATTACAGATGTTCTATTTTTTGTTGGCTGATTTATTGATTAGAAAAATATTGATTACTTATATTTTTTCTTTATATTTTAATATTTGTATTTTTACACACTTTCAGTATATATATAATCTTTTGAAAACATAAAATCGAAAAGAAATTCAACTTTTTCTATATTTAAAAGTTAAGAAGACAATTAGAAGAATGATGATGTAGAACTCCTAATAATTATTTTTTAAGAAAATCTAAAGCCAACCATTTCAATTTAGAATAAATATATGTGTATTCCTTTGTTAATGTTTATATTTTTTTCGTGTTACTAAATGGTGTTTACAATGGTACCGTTTAATTTATTTAAGCCTATATCACTTTAGTTAACCCCTTCCAACACTTTTAACTAACACTTTTAAATATTAATAATTATTTTTTGGTAAAAAATGATAAATTATATTAGACACACAAAAAAAAATTATATTATACTAGTCATGTATCATGCTCTTATCTTAATTATTATCTCTACATCTTTCTTTCTCTCTGATCTTGAAGAAAGTTAAGTGATAACTCAATTGCAGCAAAGGAGGAAAAGGTGGACACATTCCATTCAGAGACTCAAAGCTAACTCGCATACTACAATCATCATTAGGGGGAAATGCAAGAACCGCAATAATCTGCACCATGAGCCCAGCAAGAAGCCATGCTGAGCAAACAAGAAACACACTCTTATTTGCAAGCTGTGCTCGACAAGTTTCCACAAATGCGCAAGTCAATGCGATTATGTCTGATAAAGCACTGGTCAAGCAGTTGCAGAAAGAGTTGGCAAGACTGGAGAATGAGTTGAGAACATCATTGTTATCCCAACGTAGATCTAATTCTAACGTAGAAGTTCTCAAAGAAAAAGACCTTGAAATTGAGAAGGTAATCATCTATTCTTCCACAACATAAAATTATCACTAGCTAGTAGTTCGCTACATTTTTTAGTGAAAAATGCTATCAGTTGCCTTCAATTGAAATTTGGTAAGATTTAAGGTTAAGAGTTAGTCCCACGTTTAAAAGCAAAGAAAAATGAGAAGTTTGTAACATAAGAGAGTTATTTATTTAATACTTTAAAATTTTGGATTGGATATAATATCTTATGTTGTCTCACTTAATTTCTCTACGAATTCTCTCCCATAGTTAAGTGCTCTCAAGGTAGCCTTCCAACAAAATTAATAGTTAGGAAATATATTAGATAATAATTTAGTAAAATATATCCAATTATAATTTTGAGCAAATATTATATGTTATGTACTTGCAGCTAAGGACAGAAATATCAGATCTAACTTTGCAGCGGGATCTTGCTCAATCTCAAATTAAGGACATGCTTCAAGTTGTTGGGGACGAGTTCTCCTCATTTGAAACCGTAAGCACACATGGATTTTGCCTAATTAAAATAACCAAGGGCTTAACTTGTTTGGTTTGAAAAAAATGCTTTTCGTTTTGCTTAGCTAAAAAAATAGTCAATATTAATCAATAATATAAAAAAAAAAAACTTAATTTATTTGTAATTACTATTTAAATTTAATTTTCATACACCTAACTTTTCTTTCATTATCACATAACTTGCTTTTTTATTTTTAATCGTCATATATATTTAACTCTAATAATTCATTGATGAAATAAAAACCTGCAGGAGAGCATGGAGATTCGTTACCCGGAATTGCGCGACCGGAAGTCATGGGACTTCGATAACCAAGCAGACGAACAACAACCAACTCTATTTAGTTTAGACAGTTTTGATAAGATCAAATATTTTCAAGATTCTATGTATTCAGATGGTTTTAGTAGTTCAGATGACAACAACTTCTTCCAACTCCCCGACTTGGAAAAGAATCTTCCCCTCAGAGTTTCTCCCTTGATCTTACCAATCCTAACTCCCGAAGTCGATTCGAATCGAATAAACAACCCGGAAGAGCAACAAAAGGATGACAACTTCACTAAGCAAAAAGTGAAATGCATGGTTGACTCTGAAGACACAATTTCCGACTCTAGTGTTTCGTCTCCGGAGCCGAGAGCAGCTCGGCCTCCCCTGAAAAAGTTGGCTGATATTGACAGAGAATTTATCGCTTTCCCTTCGCAAAAGAAGGTATTGTCTCCTCCGGTGCCGCCGTTTGCGAAGATGACAAGAAGCACAAGTTGTAAGGCAAGTATCATGAGGGATCCTTGTCCAGATTGGTTTGACGAAGAAGATGTAGCTAATAAGTATGCAACTCCATTAATGGGAAAAGACTTTATGAGCCAAAGACATCATGTAGTGGGGTTCCCAAGTAGTAATGATAATAATAATAAGTTGCATGCACTAAACTATGACGCCGATGGTGAAAGAGTTTCGCCGTTTTGTGATGGGGATAATAATAACAATAATCCACTACTAGAAAGTGGTCGTTCTGTTGGTTCAGAAAATCATGTGAGAAGAGTTACTTTTAAGGATATTGATCCCAATGAATCTTTGTTAGCTTCAGAAGGAGAGGAAAAGGTAGATCTTGAAAGTTCTGATAATCTACTAGGGAACCATGAGGTATGTTTCCATTCATATAATAAAAATCTAGGATAGAGTAAATTACCAGAATATTTTTACATCGAATTATGTTATGGAATCAATGTTAAGGGACTAATAGAGAGCCAATGAATGTAATTAGAAAAATAATATGTAGGTGGTAAAAGAAAAAAAAAAATAAAAAATAATATTGACTTCCTATATCTCTCTACATTTTATTAAGAATAACCACCAATTGAAAATTCAACCAATGATGAACAATGATTATATTATTTTACCTGATTGCATTACAGGAATCCAAAGATGATGCATTGGTCCCAAAGCAATCAAATGAAGAAAAAAATTCAAACTGGCCTGAAGAATTTAAGAGGCTACAAAGAGAGATTGTTGAACTCTGGGAAGCATGTAACGTTTCATTAGTCCATAGGAGTTACTTCTTCCTTCTATTCAAAGGGGATCCATCAGATTTTATCTATATGGAGGTAGAGCTTCGAAGGTTGTCTTATCTCAAACAAACGTTTTCCCCTCATTCAAGGTAATTAACTATGCATGAATCACTAATTTTGACATGGTTATAATACATAGGTGTAAAGAAATTGGTCGGACATAATACTTGCATCTTAGAGTATCATAATTTTATGATTAAATAATCAAATAAGTACAAATAATTAATTTTTAATTATACAACATTTAGTTGATTTTTTTAAAAAAATTAAAAACCTGTCATTTGTTGGAAGGTATAGAATTTAAAATTTTAGATCAATAGTTTAACATTTATATATAGTTTAGAATTTAAAATAAAATATATGATTTTTAAAAAGTTGACTAATATTAAATTATTAAAATTGACTCCTCTATATAGTGCAGAGAACAAATATAATGGTAAATTCACAATTTGTAAATATTTTTTAATATTTATATTAATAAGAGACTTAATTACAAAATTAAAAATATATATGAACTTAATGGAATGAAATGAAAAAAAGAGTATTTGGATTTAATTACAAATTTAATAAAACTCTGACTACTAACAAAATAATTTAATCTTTACATAATTATAAAAGTATTTGTATACATACACCAGCTATTTTTACTTACTTTTATATAAATGAAAGTCAGAAAATTAAAATTTGCATTAAAAAGAAATTTTAAAAAAGATTTATTATTTTAACGAATTATTTATTAGAAAAAATACTTCTTATATCGTTTATCTTATTGTATGTAAAATTATGTTAATCTTTTTAAGAAGATAAAAATAATCAATTTCTTTGTTTTCAAACGTCAACCAAAATTCATCCATAGTCAGTTGGAGTACTAATTAAATTGACACCTTTAGATTCATCATTTAATTTATTTTTTTTTTTTCAAATGAAATAGCGCAAAAGCTCTGAGAAAAGAGAGACAAATGTTGAGCAAGAAGATGAGGAAGAAGCTATCAAAATCTGAGAGAAACAAGCTGTATGTGGAATGGCGTATTGATAGGCATTCAAAGCATAGGAGGTTGCACTTGGCACACCTATTATGGTCTGAAACTGATGACATGGATCGTGTTAGAGTGAGTGCCACCATTGTTGCAAGGTTGGTTGGATCTGTTGAGCCAGATCAAGCTTACAAGGAGATGTTTGGTCTCAATTTCGCTGTCCCTCGACTTAAACCTAAGAAATCTTTTGGTTGGAGGAGTTCCACAATGAAGAAGCATATTTTGTGAACCTTATAATTAAGGATACTAAGAGTTCATTCTTGTTGAACTAACTTTCATCATGATCATCATGAGGTATATTTTGCAAAATTGAGTGTATGTTGATGCTAATTATTAACTAATAACTCAATGGGATGATGGCCTTGTAAAATTTTCCTAGGCTAAATTTTTCTTAGGAAATTTTCCCCCTTGTATATATGTATATATATATATATAGATATATATAAACATTTATTTCCTTAGAAAATCAAAGTATTATTATGGTTGTTTTACTCAACTTTTCGACATAATCGAAGAAAGAGCAGAGTATCACAATCTCGTGTTGAGGAGCAGAATACGACTCCTATTTATTAGGTGGGACCAAGCAAAGTGTTGTGAACTTGCGATGAAAATAAGACTTTTTACTGATTGCAAATACAAGTCGAGTTACAAAAGATGGTAAAGTAACAAAAAATAGCAATGGCTAAACTAAATGACGATAAGCAAAGGAATGAGAATGAACTAAACTAACTAAAAATGAAATTACTTGAATAACATAAATGAAAGTGAAGTGAATTGAAATGAACCAAGAGGGAAATGATACTCCCAGGGCTAATATATAATCACGTTTTGCACATGCACTTCATTGCTTCCGTTGGCATCTGAGGAGACATCAGAATTTTTCAGAGTTTTTGTGGTAGTGAGATAAAGCTGAGAGTGATGCCTTCAAATGTATAGACGTCATCTATTTATAGGCATGATGCTTGACTCAGTTACTTTAGATTAGCTCACGTTCGATGGCTTTTTGGTCCTGAAGTTTTGCACCCACGTCTTTTGCTATCCTTACAGGTGAAGGAAACCACCCATGTTCTGTAGCAGTTACTTCTTCGGATAAGACCAAGCTACACCATTCGAATTACTTAGCTCATCGTTCAAATACCTGTTAAGTATAAGAGCTTGTCTTCTTCTCGATGAGTCGAGCCTGAACTTATGACTTTGCTTCGACTTCCATATGTGTTGAAAATCTAAAAGGATCTCCTCTTAGCATAGAAGGTTTCATATGTATTCCTTGGATCGAGATTCTCATGTCGATCCAACAATGGTTTTACATTAATCTAGCATTTCTTTTAACACAACAAATTAAATCTGGACCTGATGAAGAAGGTTATAACGAATTGAATCTAACTAGACTAAATTAACAATTTGTTTGGATTTGGTAAATTATATCGAAGAGTTGTTTTGGTGCTTGAAAATTATAATCATATCATTGAGTTAAATATCAAATTGGCCCCTGAAAGTTGAATCGTAATTCAAATTAGCTCCTGAATTTTCAAATTACTCAATTTGGCCTCCAAAACTTTAATCTGTGACTCATATTGCCCCTTGAATATTTTCCGTTAACGGCGTGTTGACGTGGCATGCTGATGTGGGCAGCCAGTGCCACGTGTCAAAAGGAGATTCAACCACGTGAAATCGAGTGACACTTGGTATGCTGATGTGGACAATAGTGCCATGTGTCATAACATGATTTGTCCATGTGTCACAATATTATTTGTACACGTGTCACTACTATGTTATCATTGTTCTTAACTCAAAAAGGCGCTCGAAATTTCACTCGTGAGTCATTTTAGCCCCTGAAATTTGATGAACACAAATCAAATTGGCCTTTAAAATTATTTTTTTATTTTTATGTCATAAATACAAAATTATCAATATTCTTGAAACTTACTAATTTTCTATTATTTTATACAAACAAATTTAATAAAAATTATTGTTACATAATAGAAAAGACTAGTTTAATTTAAGAAATTTAAGATACAAAGAATTATTTTATACAAGCAATAACAATATAACTTGATATATTAATTGGACAACTTTCATTGCTTATTCCAACTATAATAATATAATCATATATGTGATTTATGAAGAAAAATATATAAGGGTTTATTTGATTGTAAGGATGAATTTGAATGTAGAAAAAATAAGAAAATTTTATATCTATATTAAAAAAAATAAAGTTAATCCTTTCTATTTATTTATTGCACAAACACATCATAAAATTTTATATAGATATAAAATTCTCTTATTTTTTCTTTATTTTTTCTTCATTTAAATTTATCCTCAAAATGAAACCTTGCACAATTTCCTTGATAAATCATACACATTGTTATATTATTAAGATTGGAATAAACAATAAAAATTATGCAATTAATGTATCAAGTCATATTGTTATTGTTTTTATAAAATAATTCTTTATATCATAAATTTTTTAAATTAAACAAATCTTTTATATTATGTAACAATAATTTTTATTAAATTTGCTTATAGAAAATTAGTAGGTTTAAAGAATATTAGTAATTTTGTATTTATGAAATAAAGATTAAAAAAATAATTTTAGGGATCAATTTGATTTGCGTTCATTAAATTTCAGGGGCTAAAATGAGTTGCGAGTAAAATTTCAAGAGCCTTTTTAAATTAAGAACAATGATAACATAGTAGTGACACGTGGACAAACCATGTTATAACACGTAGCATTATTGTCCACATCAGCAAGCCATGTATCGCTAACAGCCACGTGTCACACGATTCCACGTGGTTGAATCTTCTTTGGGCACGTGGCACTGGCTGCCCACATCAGCATGCCACGTGAACACGCCGTTAACGGAAAATTATCGAAGGGCCAACGTGATTCACAATTTAAAATTTTGGGGGCCAAATTAAGTAACTTGAAAATTCATGGGCTAATTTGAATTACGATTTAAATTTTGGGAGCCAATTTAAAATTTAACTCATATCATTTCATATTTGGTAAATATAAAAGCACATGCATGTATTATTATTGTTTTAACACTTTAAAAACTTTTGAAACTATTTAGATATATATACTTCATAAAGCTTTCATAAAGCTAAGCCACTTTGTAACTTTTAAAATTAAAAAAAAAAATCTAATTTAATTGCAAAGGGGAGGGGGGGAGTTTGCATGTATTGTTATTGTTTTAACACTTTAGAAACTTTTGAAATTATTTAGATATATACTTCTTAAAGCTAAGCCACTTTGTAACTTTTAAAATTTTAAAAAAATTTCTAATTTAATTGCAATGGGGTTTTGCGGTGTTTGAAAAATATTTATCAAGATTGATTACTATTATTAAATCTTATTTGAAGAAATTAACAAATTAACATATGTGAAATTAATTTGAATATCTATTGGTACCAATATATGGATATGGTGCACTGAACAACACCAGTAGATAAAACCAACACACACAACACCAAAACAAAATTAAACAAGAGCAAAAGGGATGTGCTCCCTTGGACATCCTTATTATCATGCCCATCAATATTGAAATTATGTGTTCCCTTTTTGATTGGTGTCTTGCTCCCTTTCTTTTTAGGAGACCCCTTCTTGGTTGATGTCATTATCTTCTTTGTTCTGGTCTTCTTCTTCACATTCTTCCTTCTTTCGTTATTATTGTCACTGCTTAATTTATATCTCTCCGGAGGAGGCTTGTATGCCTCAACTTCTGCACTCTCGTAGCTGCATGAGAAAATGATTTAGTTTCTTCATCGCTGTCTAGATTAACACAACCTTCATCTCCAGCCACCTCAAAGTCTTCGGCAACAATTGGCTCATATATTAGATGCTCAAAGAAGACCTCAAAATCAACACAACAAATCACCAATATTCTAGTCCTTAGCTCATTCATGTCCATATCTCCATTCATCTCCCTTAACCCAAACTCAAGATTCATTGCTGTCAACTCTAACAGTACATTGCAGTATAAAGGGAAAATCCCAAACACTTGGCCATTTCCTCCAGATCAGATTTGCACAATATTTAAGGATCCACTACATCAAATGTATGAACCTCACCATCCAAGTAGCTCAGAACACCATTGTCATCTACTACCTCTATCTATCCCCCAACATGTATAATAGGAATGACATTTTTTACCATCTACAGCATTAACAAACAAGATAAAAAACTATCAATTCAAAATCCAGCAACCAATCTCCAAAGCATAAAAATTATCAATGCAAAACCATTCATTAATTTTCCCAAGGCCAGGATGCGTACGCATGGCTTCCTTTGATGCGTACGCATAGGCTCCAGCTTTAGCCTTCTAGGTTTTGTTGCGATCCTTTCGTTCCTTTTGCTCTTTCCAGCCACTTCCGCTCCGAACTTTGCCTGTTAAATCCTGAAACACTTAAGCGTACACATCAAGGCATCCTACGAAACGGGAAACAGTTCAAAACATAGTAAATATTGGCCGAAATAGCAGATAATTACAATTACAACCCTAAGGAACTACTAAGTGCAATCAAGCCTATTTTGCTAGTATTTAAGTGGTGAGAGGTCGATAATTAGTCGATTAATGCTATGAAATAACCCACCGGAATGGGGTTTATCACTTCTCCACACTTAAACCTTGGCATGTCCTCATGCCCAATTAAATCAAATACAGAGAAGAAAACACCAATGGCTATGATGAAATAGTTTTGCATATATAGAAGGAAATAAAAAACTGTGCAGAGAGCAGGCAAAGAGCACTGCAGCAAGTGCTAACCCAACCGAACAGTTAACATCACAGAAAGATATAATTGATTTCACACAGCACAAAGGTTTGCCAATCACAGAATCAAGGAATAAGAACCTTACCCGGTCGTGTTTATGCTCATCACTCAGTGTATCGGGTTAGAAAGGCTCTCGGTTCCCATCAAATTCCTGCTTTTCTTGACTTGCCTTTCATCTAGTCAATCAACGCTACTGTGTATACCTGTGTAATCATCAGAAAGGTATTTCTGGGCTTGTAACGGGGCTAGGGTGAAGGTTCGGAAGTATTAATTTTGGGTAAGGTGCGCTGAAACTTGAGCGTTCTCATTAATCCAAGACACATACCCTAATGTTCTTCACTTTATTCCCATGTCCCTTGTTGTTTCCATGACATGCGCTCTTCTTTTCGTTGCTGGCACTCGCACTTATTTTTATTTCCGGCAGCTTTGCTGCTTGAGAATAACAAGGGTTCTTTTTCGAAACTTCTCTTCTTTTGTATTTTGCATTCACTTGCCATTACTTTTTATTTTTGTGCGAGTGTCTTCTTTCAGTTCATCTGTGCATGCATGTGCCCTCCAAATACCTTTGATTTTCTTCTTTTGGAGTTCTTCCCTCTTTTTATCCTTCACAGAAAATAGTTCTTCTCGCTCCCTCTCTTTTCTTCTCTTCATAAACTAAAATCACCCTGCAATATCTTGGATTAATCAAAAGATCAAGTAGGGTTGTGCACTGGTTTTTCACTTTTTGAGGCTTGATGTTGTGCTATATAAGAACAAAGGGATAAAAGGCTCAAAGTTCGGGTGCAAAGGATAAATGTACAGAGTAAGGCTTTATTTGGTTAGTGTTCTGAAACAAAGAAGGCCTTAAATCATATGAATACACAAAATATAAACAGCAACAGACATGGAGAATCAGGCAAGGCAAAATCACAGTCATAGGAAAGGAAACAACACACATGAAAGAAAATAAGTGGTGAAAATGACCACTTCAATTAGGCTCAAAACTCACTTGGTTTGTGTGTTATTTTCCTTTCATCTATGATTGGATGATTATTATGAGTGTGAAAATCAATTTTAGTTAAAGCATTTTTCAAAAATTTTTTGGGTGGGTCCCAAAAAAGAAAAGCAACAGTTTAAGAAAACCTAATATATATCATAATATTCACATATAGCATATATTCACAGATAGAGAGTTGGTCAGTATCAAGTTCTATAAAAGGATGAACAAAACATAAACAAGAAAATATAGATAGCAAAGGTCAGAAAAGTTGGAAAATTTAACCCTTGTGCTCCTGTGCCGTTGATGAAACCCGTTCCGATGGGTAATTTCACTGCATTAATTGATTAATTATCACCCTTTCATCACTTAAACACTAGCAAAATAGGTCTAATTGCACTTAGTAGTTCCTTAGGGCTGTAATTGTAATTATCTGCTATTTCGGCCAACTTTTACTGTGTTTTGAACTGTTTCCCGTTACACACGATGCCTTGATGTGTGTCCTTAAGTGTTTCAGGATTTAACAGGCAACGTTCGGAGCGGAAGTGGCCGGAGAGAGCGAAAGGAATGAAAGGATCGCAACAAAACTTAGAAGGCCATTGCTGGAGCATATGCGTATGCATCACATGGAGCCATGCGTACGCATCTAAGCGTGGGCGGCACGCCCAAATGCTGATCTCGGCACCTATGCGTACGCATAGGTCAATTCTAGCATCTATAAATAGAGGAGCCTTTCACCATTTCAAAGGAGCCCACTTCCACATTTAGCTTAGATTTTAGGATTCCATTTAGGTTTTCTTGTCCATTCACTAGCCAGACTTTTTATATTACTATTATTCTGTCAAACTTCAGTTTTAATTAAATTATTTTACCGTTATTCTGTTCATTTACTTTTCTGCAAACTGGGATTTTACATACTGTTATACTGCCAATTTATTTCCACGTTTTTATGATTTCCGCAATTAGTGAGTAGAGTCTCATAGTGTCTCGGCTGTGGGATGAAATGTGCAAATGACCTTAGCTGCGAGTCCCCAACGGATCAGAGGGGAAGGAACGGGTTAAGCCCGTAATGCTATTCGAACACCCCTGCTAGCATAGTGACAAGTTCCTTACGGTACGAGGTTCACCACGGTGAGAACGGGTACAAGTGCATTAGGACCTGGTGACAACATGGTTCCTAAAGAGTTCGTTCAAGCCTAGTTGTTGG
>JASCZI010090770.1:59429-74323 GCA_036250425.1 Stylosanthes scabra
ACCTCATTCACGTTTCGAACTCCCCTGTCTACATAGTTTCTGACATCCTTCTCAATAAAACCTAGCTCATTGTGCCCACCAGCGGCTGTCACAAGCGATTGGTAAGTTTGGCATGGCCTGATTCCAGATAGATCATTGATTTCTATCATTCGACGAACATCCAGACTTAGCTCCCTGTGTTGTGCGAGCATCTAACACTGATCAGGATAGCAAGGATGAGAATGACCAAGAACAACTTTTGAAATAATCCACCTACTCGTGTTCTTTTCTACGTGAACGAACATTCGAGCTGGACATTTAGCACCACATATAGGATTCGTCCTCTCAACGCGTGGTACTTCGGATATCCATTTCCCCTCTCGGTTGCATGTTAAAAGTTGGTTGATTGCTTCCTTAGTACGCTTGCTTCTGTTTGTGTTCCTTATTTTCGTAGCGAATCCTGCACGTTTGGCGTATTCTTTATAAAACAACCCAGCTTCCTCAAGTGTTTCAAATACCATTCCAACTTTGGGAATATAATCCTCATCAACGTGACAAAAGAACTGCCAAAATGGAAACACGTTACATAATCGAACCGGAAATATAACGTAGACCGAACCGAAAATTGATCACACAACGAATGAAATTTTATGTCAACGAACTTACTAACTTGCCCCGTTATTTCTAATCCACCTTCAACATGATCATCATCATCGTTTGTTTTCATTTTCATTAGAATGTTTGGTGAAAAAAATTAAAGAAAATGGAGTGAAAACGAAAAAAAAAAAGAAAATGGAGAAGAAATGAGGAAGAATGAGAAAGAATGTGGATGAAAATAAGCAAAAGAACAAATAACTAGAGCTACAATGACATGTGCAATAAACAGCGTGTTAAGGAAGTTAGCGCCTTTGCCACTTTTCACGTTTTTCAAAAAAGCTAAGGGGCGCGTCCGTGAAATGACACTTGATTGGGCTTGGTTGCAAATATGCTTGTTTGTGTAGGTTTTCCGTTAAATATTTTATTTATTATAATTACCCGTGCAATACTCTAGTTATAAATACAATGACTTAATATGGATATTATAAATTAAATTGACAAATAGTTGTATTATTATTCCCTTAAATGGATAAATATATGAAATCAATTTGAAATTATTATTTAATTTTTCTTTCAACCTTAATTATTATTCAAAATATTGATTTCTCAATTATATCTAAATTTGAATATTGATGTTTTTTTATAAATAACATATCCAAGTGATTATATCTATATAGTTAATTAGCCCTTCAGAATTTAAATCTAAAAGAAAGCTAAAACACATCAACTAAATTACAAAATGTTATAATACTAAATTACTTAATTTCATAAGGTATGATAAAACTTGAGAGAATGATGTTATCGTAGAGAATTACTATAAACATTAAATTAGCAAAATATAAAGTTTTTGATAATTCGAATTCACTTTTAGTTCTCCTAATATACATCCAAAATTTAAAGTAATATAACCTGTTCATGCACCTTAAATTTAACAAACAAATATATTAGCATAAACATAAACAAATTTTACTGTGTTTTAAATACATACCTTGAACTTGAATATGGAGTACAACTTTAGAAAATAGAGTTTTCCTACCTGATCAAAATATAAAATCAAATTTGATCAATAATAAAATTATGCATATATTAACAATAAAAAATGACATATCTCAAAAAAACATAAGAGTTTTATGATTCACTCCTATACAAAAGTTTTAAGCCAAACAAAAGTTTCTGATTCACTCCTATACACTCAAATAACAACTATATATAATGTCTACAAAGATTTAAGACATTTAAAAAAAATCAATATAATTATTAAAACAAAGTATGATTTATGATATTGAAATTATTGATAAATATAATCTTAATTAATTTGTTAAGATATCTCATAATTAATACATATTATTCTCGTTTGTTAAGAAATCTCATAATTAATACATATTATTCAGGGAAAATGGTACATTATGATGTTTTAAAATTAGAAAAATTAAAAAGATATATTGACCATAAATGGTAATAAAATGACAAATAGAGAATGATTACTTGCAAAAAATGTGTGATATCAGCATTCTTATACTAGAATTGTTTGCCTTGCATGATGATATAATGATTAGTTTTTCAAAAAATCATTTAGTAAATATTAATTTATATTTTAATTATTAAAATAATCAATATAAATTAGTTTCCCAAAATTTCCACCAAAGAGAAATATATATTAATTAATATAATTTTCTAAAATTTTTATAAATTGATATAAGTAATGTGAATTAATACTTACCTAAAATAGTTGAAGGAAGAGAGGGCGTATAAATGTTGGCACAATAAATAATTAAATTACACAATTAATTTTTTTATTCCATTATTATAATAACTGTCAATTTTTTATAATATAGCCAATTATTACTTACTCTAAATATAATTAATAGAAGAGTGACACAAATTGTCTTGATACGAGAATGCGTCACGTCAGTTTTTTTGACGCCAGAAATATTTGTGTTGTAGTATCATATAATGATGATAATGATGATGATGATCATATGATGATCAATTGAGAGAGAGTTTTGATAACAACAATGATGGAAATTAAACAGTAGGCACGATGCAAAAATTTAATCAATGAAATGATTTATCATTAATAAAAATCAATAAAGGAAACTAATGGTCACCTATGATTACCAAACATTTTATAATTTCGAATTTATAAAATCAATAATTAATTTGGTCATGTCAAAAGTTATGGGCCATTTAAAAGGATATTGGAGTATCTGTTTCTTTGCAGTTGTGTGGGTTGTTTTGAGTGTACGAAATAAGAAGATTTTCAATAACAAAGACACAAAGATGGAGGAGGCTATCAGGAGAGTTGTGGAAGCACATAACCATTGGCTACATAATTGGAGGGAAAGATCTCAAGAACAAAAATGTGCCCATTCTAATGTGATAAGAGTTTGAGATTGAAGCAATCATATTGTTTTGGTACTACATTCTTATTACTTCTGCTGGACTCTTGAAACTTTGATCCTTTTGGATCCTCTCACCCATCTTGGATTTTTTGGGTGAGTGCCTACTGATAAAAAAAAATCAATTATTTATGAAATAATTTGATATTTTCTCTAATTAATTTGATTGGAATAATCAACAACTAACTAGTATCATAATTTTGTCATAATTGCTTTGTTTTGCATTAAATATTGATTTGCATTTAATTAATATTAATACTTTTCTAAAAATAAAATGCGCCACGTCATCATTCTTGGTGCCAGAAACAATTACGTTGTAGTATAATATAATGATGATTGTTTTGGTGAGAGTTTAGAGTTTAGGGTTACTAAGGATAATTATATTATGTTTCGGATGATAATTTTTTGTGAACAAGAAAGGGCTAAAGCCCGAAAAAAGAAAGACTAAGCAATATCTGCTAACAAAACATTTAGAAAATCAACATTAGGCTGAAGCCACTCAATATAATCTCTTTGATCTCTAGCTCCTTTCTTAACAAGCCAATCCGCCGCCTTATTGGCCTCTTGAGAAGTATACTCGAAATGAACCTCCCAATTTTGCAAACTCAAATCCATGATTTTGTCAGCAAGATCTCTATCGCTCATCTGATTTTGGTCATCAACATGTTGAAGAAAGTAGTATGCATTCAAGCAATTCGTTTGGCAAACAACATTCTTGAACCCACACTCCTAGGCCAAAATTAAACCTCCCCAAATAGCAAATAATTCGCAACGACGAATATTCCAAGGGAAAAGCATACCTGAACAAGCTTTAACTTAGGATCCAGAACAATCACGCAAAACACAACCAAAACCGACTATCCCATGAGTGGATAAAACAGAAGCATCACAGTTCAACTTAACCACATTAGGGGCAGGGGGTTGCCAGTAAGAAATAGCAAGAGGAGGGGTGATATATTGCAAAGCTTGTTCAAAGAAATGAACTCACGAGCTGAATTAAGAGCAAGAAAAGCAATTTTACGAACTGACTAGGGCGTATCTTGATTGAAAATAAAATTGCATCTACTTCGCCAAATCCACCAAAGATCTGTCGGATGATAATTTGTATTTGTTTTGGAAGATAATTATTTTTAGTTTCAGATGATATTTTTATAATTTCGGATGATAACTTCTAATTGAACTTACTCTCTAATGACTCCCTGATATTAATTCTGTAACACTATTGTTAATTTTCATATGGAAATGCCATTTTTAATTTTTAACTTGTGTGTATATCGTATAAGTTAAAAAATGGTTATGGCCAAATAATTGTTTTTGTTTTAATTCAATCCTTTAAAAAAAAAACTAGTTTGTTAATAAATATATAGAAAAATTATTGGATACAAATGTACATTGATATCTATTATCTATTATATAATATTAAAATCAGATTTATGCACTTAATGATGGACGCTGACATGGCGCGCTCCTAAGAGTGGTTCCCGATAGATTTATTTTAAATCATTAAATCAAATCAATTAATAAATTAATATCACTTATTAATATCAAATCTTGCAATATTTATTCTAATAAAGATATAGTTACTTAAACCATTAATGACATCTTAATATTTAATAAGCATTTCATATTCCTTTCTTTTTTTGTATCTCTTGAACCTTATAATTTTTTTTTTACCAAATTTTTTTTCTTTAATTGATATACAAATTTGCATCGCATGATTTGACTAAGAATTTTTATTTTTTTAATGACCACATATCTACATATATACATAGTAAGAAAATAAAAAAAAATACGGCAGTTTGAATTTTAATTGAATGACCAATCATAATTTTTTTTATATCCTAAGGAAAGGCTCGAACTTAAAAATTCTTATAACGTAAAGGAGATAATGTCGTCTAAGCTACAAATCACTAGCGACCAAATTTAATTTCAATCATAAGAAGGAAAATTTAATTTCAATCATAAGAAGGATCACTTTGCACATCTTATTATAATATGGTATCTTTGTTGTAGGTTTTTTTATAATGTCAATTTTAACCAATTAAATCTATTATCTATTATCTATCTATTTATCTATTATCTATTATCTATTATATAATATTAAAATTCGATTTATACACTTAATGATAGAGCGTTGACATGACATGCTCCTGAGAGTGTTTTCTAATTTATTATTCTTAAATCATTAAATGAAATTAATTTATTGATTAACATTTTAAAATCAATTGATTAAATCAATTAATAAATTATCAGTAATTAATATCAAATCATGCAATGTTTTATTATAATAATACTATATTTTAATTAAATTACAAATATTATTTTAATATTTTATGTCATTAATATTATTATTAATATCCAGTTAAAATGACATGTTTTGTTCTTTTATTTTTTAAAAAAAAACTATTTATATGTTCTTCTACAGGAAAATGCTAATAATATTATGTCGTGTAGTGATTTAATTTAAAACACATAATTAAGGTTGTCGATCAAACAAATTAGCCCGACTCATTTAATTTAGGTCAACTGTTTAAACCGCTGTATTCACGAAATACAATTTTTCAACTTGGATCGTTCATAGCCAACCCAACGGGTTAAACAGATTAGAATTTTTTTTATTTATTTTTGAAAAATTAAAATCATTTTAAACTCTAAAAAATCTTACACAAAATGGTATTTTTTTTATAAAAAACTTTTAATAAGATTAGATTTTAGACTCCAATATGTTAATTTTTTTGAAAAATGTTTTAAAATGTTTAACTTGGCTAAAAAGTTAACCCACGAGATGTCCTGTTTAATCGGACATTTTTCTCGGATTAATGGGACCCATACGTTTAGCCCGTGTTTTTAACGCACCTAATCTTTCTGGATAAAGTACGTCTGTTAATGACTGTTTAGGTTGGCTCGATAAGTTCGATTCGTTTTGACGGCCCTATACATAATCAATTTATACATGTTTAGATAATCAATTCATTTGATTTTTTTTATCAATGTATCGTTTGAGAACTCACTAATTTTTTATAAATGTGAATTTATTAAGAATTATATTGTTTTATTAAATTGAAAACTATTTTAGTTTTATTTCCATTTAACGTGTGTATATATTTAATATGTATGTTAGATCATATTAAATTATATTTGAATTGTATGATACTATTTTTTTAATGTAATATATGTGGATATAATCGGGTATCCATCTTTTTCGTTGGGATAATTACAAGCATGGGCTGATTTGTTTGTTCACAACTAAAAATTTTTCAGCATAACCTGTTTATGGCTAGCCTAACAGACTAAATGGGTTTGCCCATTTAATTAATTGTTTATTTGTTTTAAAAATTCAATTTTTAACTCTAAAAGTAAAAATTTTGACAAAAGATGTCATTTCTTTAGAAAAAACCTTGAAAAAACAAATTTTTGAATTTTTGGGTCGAATTAAAAAATATATAGGAAATAGTATAAATTAGTTTTTAGGAAAATAAAATATAAACGTGCGAGCATAACTCGCCATTTTTACCGGTTAATTAGGATCAACATGTTTTGCCTGTTTTTTTTTAACGGGTAGGGATGGTAATTTGTCATGTTCAAAATCGAGCCGACCCATCCTGCACTTCCCCGAATAGATAGTATTTTTTTAACGGCTGAATGGATATTATGGAGTTTGGGTGATACCTGTTAATAGTTCTATTTGTGTGTGGATAATGACTGACCCGTCAAATTACCTATCCCTCCATGCTCCATATGTTAATTAATAAATATAATTAAATTTAATTTTGTATAATTTTATGTATAATTTTATGATTATTTTAGTAATTTAAAAGGTTTAAGATGTTATAACTAACATTCTTCATTTCTAAATCATAAGGCTTTTTGGTGTCGTTTTAATCATAATTAATTATGTTTTGAATTTTATTAATTATTTTATTTTTGTTTGTTTATTTTCATATATATACCGTGTGTTTGGGTATGAGACACGTATACATACATATAGATTTGGGTATAGGGTAAAAATGTAGATATTTGTCGGTAATGGAGAGGGAATGACGCAATATATAAATGTTCAAGACGGCCTGGACGAGTATGGGTATTTGATTACCGATGCTAACCTGACCCATTGTCATTCCTATTAACGGGCATAATTCTTTTGGAAAAGCTTCTTTTTTGGATGGGTAAATGAGACTGATTCGATAGGTTCGACCTATTTTAGCAATCATATTAAATAGAGACTCATGATATAAATAAGCAGAATAACGATAGCCATATTTTTTATAAATAGAGAAAAAACAGAAAAAATACATATGTTTTGATATCCATTATTATTTATATTCACAAATTATATACTATTGTAATTATTTTATATATAATTAATAATAATATTCAATAATTTTATAATTTAATTTTTTGTGTAAGGCACGGGAAAATAAAGTAGTTTTGTAAAAAAAAATTTAGAACCAATTTGATTTTGCCTTAAAATCTTAATGACCAAAAGAGTAGTTATCTTTTTTTTTGTAAAAGTCCACATATTTTAGACAGGTAAACGGATCTTACTCAACAGGTTCGTCCCATTTTTACGTGATATTAAACAGAAATATGTGATAAAAAAAAGTCTTGGAGTCCAATTTTTTTTAAATTTTAGATGATAATTTAGTTATTGGCTTCCTAAGAACCCCCTAATATTAATTCTATAGCATTGTTGATGATATAAACATAGAAAGCAATGATAAATATATTTTTATAAATGAAAAAAAACATAAAAAATACATACCTTCTTAATATCCATTATTATTTTAACTTACAAATTATATACTATTTTAATTCTTTCATATATATAATTAATAATATTAAATAATATTTTTAATTTAAATTAAATTAAAATTTCTGTGCAAGACACGAATAAATACACTAGTTGATATAATATGAAAGATTTTGTATAAATTACATTTACGCGAATAATACATGTATTATTATATATTTCGGTACGCTTCATTTTTATGAAAATGAAGTATAGTGGTACACGTCTTGCTTACATCAAATAAGTTCATAAATATAGAAGAAAATTACATTCCATAACTACTATTTTGGGGTTTATTATTATTTAAACCCCAGAGTGTCTCGTCAAGTTCTTCCGCGGGCGTGCGGTGGCGACAACCAAAAAAAAAAAAAGAAGAATTATAAACATTTCTACCCCTCACTTTCATTCCACCTTTTCAAACACACAAACCAATCAAATCAAAATCCTGATTTCACCAAAACAACAACAAGAAGAATCCCCATAACCTTACACAACAAGAAAATAAGAACGAACGGAACTTCATTTGAGTCCAAAGCTGCACATGGCATCGCTGCCGGCGACGACGGCGAAGGCGACATCGATTCTGTCACCGACTCAGAGGTACGCCGCTGCATCCCTTTTCGGACTAGCTCTTCACGAGGCGCAGATCCACCAGACCCAAATTCTGCCTATATCCGCTGCTTCCGACGACTCCCTCTCCAGAGAACAACGAACCAGTAGTAGCTCCAGCTTCGACTCAGTTTCCGATGACCCGGATCTTTGGGTCCACGAAGACTCGGGTTTGCTCCGACCCGTTTTCAAGTACGTATAGTATAAGCGCCAGTTATAATCGAACTTTTTATCATTTTTGATAGGTAATAGTAGCGGTTTTATTTGATCGTTTTAATCCCTTAATTGAACTGTTCCTCATCTTTCCCTTACATTTTTATGATTGTCTTTTTTTTTTTTTATTGTTTATAATGGAAAATTTTGAATTTTGAATAACATGAAAGAAATGAAGCCTTGAAGCTTAAAAAGGGGTGCTCCTAGTTAGTTAGATTTGTTTGACTAGGGAGTCATTGGCAAGTCCACTCAATGGGCTCAATTTAATTTTGATGCAATTTACTTGGATGCTTTACACTTATTCTGTTATTCATTTGCAATACTCTAATTTTGATGCATTCTTTTGTTCATGGTCTCATCTTATAGTCTAATACTTTTGTAGCTAACATATATTGTTTTTGGTGACACGTTAAACTTGCTTCCTGCTTGTCTAGAAATCTATTGCAAAATGTATGACAAAGACCGGTTAACCAAATTCTTTAAGCAGTTGCATATATGGTACATTGCCATAAAATCTTTGATTCTTTCTCTTTCTCAAAACAAATGTATGTGATAATCTGAGAGTGCATTTGGTCTGCATTTTCATGTCTGTTTCATTTTCAAAAATAATAATATCTTCCTTTTATGCCTCACGTTTTCTTTTTTTTAATCTTCACAACTGAAAACAGAAAATGAAAATGCATACCACATGTATCCTAAGAGTGCCTTTTCTAAAGTCAAGGATGATTATTGTAGACTTTTACAATCTCAGGGACTAAGGAATGGTCTTACATATCTCTCCGACTGTTCCTCTAGGATGGACTCAAGATCTTCATCATCTTGTAGGGAGATAGCATCTTGTAGGGATTGAGCATTTTGATCTCCCTCTTGTTTCAATATTTGGTTTACTAATATATGAACTTTGGAGTTATTTGGTAATCCAGTTCTTACAGATTGTTGGGTTCTGTTTAAGCATTCTAGCATTATGTGTCTAACAGGTTTCTGGATATTGATCCTTCTGCATGGTCTGGACTTGAGGAAACTGCTGGGTCCTCATCGGCTACGCATCATGTGGGACCAGTATGTCTATTAACTTCTTCAATCAATAAAAAGTTCCTTAATGTTACTCTTAGGCTGAGAGATAAATTCCCTAATGGCTGAAAATGTATAGAGAGAGTTTAGGGACATTTTGGGCGATGATAGAAATCAGAATAAGTAGTAAATACAGGTGGGCCAACTAGGCCTAAGCCGCCTAACTAATTAGTTATTCATCTTAGTTAGGAGATTCATGTTGCCAACTTGCCGCAGTACAGGGTGTGTCCACAATGTTTGCTTTCCGTTAGAGGAAAGAGAGGGCATTGAGGGAGGGAAATGAGAAAAGAGTAGGCTAATACTTGGGAATTTAGGTTGGAGGAGTTTCAGCTGTTTCAGTGCTCAGGAACTCTCTTGTATTGCTAACTCTATTGTAACTTGTAAGTACTTAACTGAATATTTGATGAAACTATGAAGACAGTTAGAGTAATTAAGTCTTCTATTATTCCTCATTGAGGGGATCCCTCAGTCTCAATGGTAACACATACATCCCTACACTGTTTCTTGTGTGTAGTTACTAGTTCCTATCAACTTGGTATCTAGAATCCTTTGCCTGGGGTATCGTATGAATCGATTTCGATTGCTGCCATGGAAACATGTATGGTTATTCTGGAATATGCTGTAAGGAAGAAAACCTCAGGATTTGATCCACACCAGTTGGTGTAAACCCCTCCCTTCATAATGTATTACTGAAGCTTGTAGTAATAATTTGTGAGTATTCGAGAGACACATTCTCCTAGCTTGAGTTTTATTTCCAACTTTCATAGATAATGCCCACTCACTACATCTCCCTCAACCCTTTAAATTTCATACTTCCCTCTCAAAACAGAATGCTTGCTCTCTCACTCATTCGCCAGCTAGGCAAGTTGGTTTACAAACCCCAGTCTAGCCATTCATTTACAATTAAGTCCTTGCTTTATCTATAATTGAATAGGTTCCTAACATATTTTTTAGTTGTTTGATTATCTTCTTGCACAAAGATTGTTTGTGAGAAATTCATATTCTTCTTAGTTCCTACATAGGAAGAATTGTGCTGATTCATAATTTCATATTCATGACTCCAGCAAAAAGGAAACTTAGTTTTAGGTTAAAAGGTATTGAGGCTTTTCATTTATTGGGAATAAGTGATAACACTTACAAGTTACAACTGAAAGACTATATGTGACATGATATTGATCGTAGTTCATATTATTGAGTGAACTTTTCTAGTGTTTTCCTTTTCTAACAACTTTCTAATCTTTTGCTTTCATTTCCATTAACTAATGATGCTACTTGCACTTCTATGCTTTGTTTCTTTTATTAATGTCACTCACAGACTATGTATGTGAATGTTACAGTTCTTGAGACTGCTGGCAGAAGAATTTGATGATGGTTCTTCTGAAAGGTCAGATCAAGAACTTGCTTTATCAAAAGTTGTTGATGGTATACTACTTGGGATGGAAGAAAATTTAAGCTTTTCCAAGTCTAAAAGAGGTAAGCTTATTGAATACGAGCATCATTGTCGGGAGAAATTTTCAGCTGCCGATGTTCATCCTAATTCTGAAAAGATAGATGTGCCATTCGAAGCTCAGAAGAAAGCTATCCCTTCCCTTGACTGTAAAGATTCCCAGGGGTCTGTCCATAACCAAATCGATGAGAAACCAATTGAAGAGGTGATGATGCTTAGTGATCAGAGGAAAGTGACTGTTCTCTATGAACTTCTTTCAGCTTGTCTTTCAGATTTAGGCGAAGATAACAAGAGATATAAGCGGAGAAGAAAGGGTTATGATGCCCGACAACGTGTGGCTCTGCGATTGCTGGCAACTTGGCTTGATATCAAGTGGACAAAAATGGTTTGTACATGTTCAATGAATCCTTTAAGTTTTAATAGAGAGTTATGTGAATGAGAAGTTGAACCGAATTGTAAGAATGGTTTGATATCAACTTGGCTTGATATCAAGTGGACAAAAATGGTTTGTACATTACTCTCATTCAAGTTGAACCAAATTGTAAGAATGATGTATATTCATTTTGTAGGAGGCAATTGAGACCATGGTTTCATCTGCGGCAATGGCTATGATTAAAGAGCAAGAATCAAAAAAAGAAGAAACTCAATTAAATGAAAGCAAGTGGGCTAAATGGAAGCGCCGTGGTATTATTGGTGCTGCTGCGGTAACTGGGGGAACTTTGTTGGCTGTTACTGGTGGTATGGAGACCCTAGCATCTATTCTACTGCATTGTGGATATAGAAACTCCAGATGAATATTTCCTCATGTATATGGTTTTGTTTTATTTTAAGCACCCTACAGGGTTGGCTGCACCAGCAATTGCTGCAGGACTAGGTGCTCTGGCCCCAACTTTGGGTACTCTGATCCCTGCAATTGGAGCAGGTGGATTTGCTGCAGCTTTTAGTGCTGCAGGAACTGTTGCTGGTTCTGTTGCTGTTGCTGCATCATTTGGAGGTATCTTGTTGCTTAAATGTGTTTAGTTTGCTAGAATTTTTAACTATGATGTATATATATTTTCGATTTCGATTTCCTTTATTTGAATGCGGTCTGAAGTTTAAGGTATTGTTGGGATCTCCAAGTCACTATTAACATGCTCGTGTCTTGTAGTTGTGCTTGTGTTGGGTATTCAATTGCTGTTAATATACAGGTTTTTTTCAATTTGCATTACATTTACATGAGGTGGTCAAACGAGATCTACATGTAAATGGTCTCTCTATAGACATGATACATGATAGAGCCCAATGGCGTCGTTTGATCCATGTAGCCGACCCCACCTAGTGGGACAAGGCTTTGTTGTTGTTGTTGTTGTTGCATTACATTTACATTTTGACTGATATAGTGTTGTGTCAATACTCAATAACGAACAAGTTATCATCAATGAGGGTGATTTTGTTTTTTTCGGCTGCAATTGTTGACTGACTTGCATATGCTAGCTGCTTCTTAGAGATGACTTCCTGTTGTTGGGTTGCAATAGAACTCACATGCCTATCAACTTATGAGATATTTTTGGAGTCATTGTTTTTTGTTTGCTGTCATGGCAAAATTAGTATCTGTTGAGCAAGATGTTCCGGCCATGCATTTATTTCTAAATTTTAGTTGGAGATGTTCCCTTCATGCACAATGAAAAGTTTTTATGAAAGAATTTGTTCTACTAGCTGCCGGTGCTGGACTTACTGGAAGCAAAATGGCGAGGAGAGTTGGTGGTGTTGAAGAATTTGAATTTAAAGCTGTAGGAGAAAACCACAAGCAAGGTGTAAGTTTTTCTAGCTATCATACTCCGTTATCTTGCGACTATTTTTACTCCACTTGATCTAAGTCTGTGGACACATTTGTATGCTTTATCTCTCCATTGTATTATCAAAGGATACTTTCGCATTTGATTTATTATTTCATATTAGATTCTTGTTGAACTTCTTGTAGCGGCTAGGGGTTGAGATCATGGTCTCTGGATTTGTTTTTGAGAAGGAAGATTTTTTAAGGCCATGGGAAGGACAGCATGACTACTTAGAGAGGTAGAATTGGTAGTGTTGCCCTTGTTATATTTTCCTTTGTCAAAGGAGGTGTTTTCAGCATGGATTATCTTATTACATTGAAATCGCATTATATTTTTGTTCAGTTTGATTTCAGAAGTTGTGATATTAATATTTCTACTAGTCATGATTCCACCATAACAATTGACCTTAACTATGACCTTGGCCAAAGCTAGATATGCACTGCAGTGGGAGTCTAAGAATCTGATTGCTGTGAGCACTGCAATTCAAGATTGGCTTACTTCAAGTAATTGGTTTATCGTGCTATTACTAGTAAATTATTAATATAGAAGTTGACTGGATATGCCATAAATGTTATATAATTTGCATTAGGACTTGCAATGGAGTTGATGAAACGAGGGGCAATGATGACTGTTCTGAGCACACTTTTAACTGCATTGGCTTGGCCTGCCGCATTACTTGCAGCAACTGATTTCATAGATAGTAAATGGACAATTGCTATCAACAGGTTTATTTCTTTACACTTCATTCTATTATAACATAATAACATCCGTAAGGTTATGGGATAAAACATCTGTTTTTTGGGCTATTATCATCTGCGCAATGCAACTCGTGAACTCGAAGTGTTTGAATTTTAAAATATTGGAATTTTTTTGTTGTTTTACAAGTCTTATGCCAAGCGTGACAAATATTAATCAGTTAGGGCTTATGTTTTACAAGGCTTCATAATCTGACCCACTGGTGTGAAGCAGGGATATATTTTGTTATTTTATTGGATCATAATGAATTAATAAACAACAAACAAAACCAATTTTAGTTTGTAAAAAAAAAAATTTGGGTGAAGTATGATTTTTTTTCCCAATGGTTTGGGCTAAATTCAATACCATCCCTAATTTGTTTTCATCCTATTTATGTCCCAAAGGCTTCAAAAGTGATTCAACGTTCCAAAATACTATTCTGAATTTTTGACAGATTGAAATTCTACTCATATCTTGTGTACTTTGTAGTTTAAAAGGCATGCATCTTTTAGTCAAAAGAAATGCTTAGTTTGTGTTTGTTTCTCGTTTTTGTATAAATTCATGCTTCTGATGTGATTCTTTCATCATTCTAATAAATAATATGCTATGATCATCTCGTTTTGGTGTACACTTCTACATTTCGATCTGCTTACCTGTCTAAGTCAATTTTGTTTTTCAGAGCAGATAAAGCAGGAAAGTTGCTTGCTAAAGTATTATTAAGTGGATTACACGGAAATAGGTATTTGACTAAATTTCGAAGCATCATTTTACTCCTGTAGAAAGTTGTATAGATGCAAAATTACTTATCTGTTGATTTTTCAGGCCTGTGACACTTGTAGGGTACTCACTTGGAGCAAGAGTTATTTTTAAGTGTCTTCAGTATTTGTCCCGGACAGAAAACAGTGGTAGGTGTTTCCCGTTTAATCCTTTGTATTCGATGTGTTAGATTATTTATATGATGTGTTTTGTATGATTTCATTTCCTTGGGTAATCTCTTTACATTTGTCTATTGGATAAAATTATTTCTTGTTGACATACATGCCAATCCTTATTTTCAATTTCAGCTGAAATAGTAGAAAGAGTTGTTCTTCTTGGAGCCCCAATCCCAATCAAGGATGAGAACTGGGAAGCTGCTAGAAAGGTTCATTTTTATTTATTTATTTATTTATTTATTTTTTTGGGGGGGGGGGGGGGTGGGGGATTCAATCTTCTTTTTTTCCCTTCGTGTTTCATTGAGCTTC
>JASCZI010090770.1:74385-88803 GCA_036250425.1 Stylosanthes scabra
CAGATGGTAGCAGGAAGGTTTATAAATGCTTATTCAAGTAATGACTGGATGCTTGGAATTGCCTTCCGTGCAAGGTACAGTAAAATAATAATGTAGTTAGAGCCTGCAACACTAACCCTACTTGGGTACCCTACCCTATCTAACCCATTCGAGTATGGTTGACAACCCAACCGTTTGCGAGTAGGGTGGAGTATGGTCAGATAGGGTTGGGTAGAGAGCGGGTAGGGTTAGGGTTGACAGATTTCAAACCCGCGGATAGGGTATGGTTGAATTAATAAATTTTAGTGAGATTTTAAATTGTGGATAGTACCCTACCCTATCTTATCCATTACCAGCCTTGAATGTAGTAGTGTAAGGTTTCCATTATGTTGTTGGGATAAACATAGCCTTTGAACAATTAATGTTTACATATATTCATTTAAAAAAAATAAAAAAAAATAAACCAGGCAATATTATGATGGAGTTCTATGTAAGCTTTTGTATGTATGATCTTTACACTACATACATAACTGGCAGTTCAGTTTTGGACCATGTATTTTTATTACATTAATTCAGTTGCTATTATAATGTTATGGTAAATATCTAAAAATAATATAATGAATTAATTCCTGATCAAGCAAACATAATTTTGTTTGTGCAGAAATCATATGTTGACAGGTAGTAGAAAATGATATCTTTATTTTTATTTTATGCAGCCTACTAACGAAAGGATTATCTGGAATCCAACGAGTCAATATACCTGGGATCCAAAATGTAATTTCCTTCTCCTTTGCTACTTTCAGTTTTTTTTTTCAACTATTGATACCCCTTGAATGAGATCTTTATAGTTTAAAAGTTTGTAGTTGAGTACAAAAAAGATTTCAATTTAGTCCTTTTTAACTTCTTTATTTTTTTTAAATATAAAATTCATTTTTGGAATATTCATTTTTGTGTTTGATACAAGATGAATTGTGAAATATTCTTAAAGCAAATTATCTAGGGTTGTACTTTTTTTTTATAATGAAAAATAATAACTATTGAGGACCTAATTACAAATTTTAATCTAATATAGGGACCAAGTTTAAAACATTAAATTATATGGATCTAATTAAATATTTTGGTGAAACTGTGAAACTATAAGCAGTAACAAAGTAACAATAATTTAAACCCCAAGATAATCTCTACTTCATACGCAAATAATTCGATAAGATAGATCTTAGCATAACTTTAGACCAATAAATTCAATTAAATGTTGAATTATCTTGATGCATTTTAGTCATCCCATCTATTTAATAAGCAGTGCTGTCACTCAAAATAATTTGAATATTTGACAAATTATTGTTTTGACTTTTAATTTGCAGGTCGATGTCACAAACCACATTGAAGGCCATTCTTCTTATCTATGGGCTACCCGTCAGATTATCGACGATCTTCAACTGGATACGTATTATCCTGTGTATAACAACATTCTTGGTATATCCTGAACTCCCCCTGCCATTGCTGACTCCAAAATGGGGAGGAAAAGAGAAACTGAAGCCAAAAAATCACAATCATTCAGGTGCTCTGTTTCTCCATACATCATAGTTATTATTGGTGGAACGGTGGTCAACTAGGTAAACACACTGAGTTTGATATGAAACTATAGCTATCAAACTCATAATGTTTACCGAGTTGCCCACCGGAGTTAAGATAGCTGTAGTATACATTTTCTTTATCAACTGCCAAAACAAACACTACTTTTCATCTGTGGAAAGAAACACCACTTATTATATCTTCTATAAGAATTTTCCTTAACATGAATGAAAGATGTATCAGTTGGTAGTTGAATGAAACATCAGCTGGTATGATAGGTGTTATTATTTACACGCATGGCATTGCTTAATGCTTAATGAGATGGAGGGCATACTAAGTGTCTTTGGGTGCTAATATTTTGTAAGATGTTTTTCAATTTTTTAAGTATGCTTGGTAAATTATTTTTTGTAAAAGTGAAAACACTAAAAATAAGAAAATGAAAATATATAATTTTTTCATTTTCTTTTTATTTTAGGAAAAAATGTTTTAACATAATCAGAAGTTACTTTAAATTAGCTTTTGACAAAAGTACTTATTTTTTAGAGCAACTCCATTGAGGTGCTTTTTGCTTGGATATCAATTTTTTTGAAATAATAATTGAACTGATTTAATGTTGAATCATGCGTTTGAATGAATAAAGAAAGTAATATTGTTATAAGAAATACTAATTAAAGAGCAATGCTAGGTGTACACCAAAATCAGCCACCAAATCGGCCATCAGTGTGTAATACGCATTGAAATACTAAATACACAATAAAAATGAGTTAAAGTATACATCTATTTTGTATTTTAATGTGTATCATATACTAGTGGCTGATTTGGTGGCTGATTTTGGTGTGCAAATAGAATTATTCCTAATTAAAGTATGTTATTTGTAAAACTTATTAAATGCAGGTTAATTTAAATAAATTGTATTATGTGGGATCCAAATTAGTAGAGAAAGTCTTGGCTCCCAAATATTAAGGAGATAATAGGAAACTAATATCATTTTTTCTTTTTTTCTCTTTACTCTTTTATCATCTACTATTTTTCTAATCACATTTATTGGCTCCCTATTGATCTCCTAACGTTGGTTCCGTAACATTATTTAAATTGGTATTAAAGTAAAATCAAGTATTGGAGACGCTATCTCAAATATAGTTTTAAATGACATATGTTCCCACAAATATTGATGTGATAATGTGTGAGATCTAAATTGATATTACATTGAAACCAAATATTAAAGATGCTCACCAAATATTGAAGATGCTATTAAGTTTTAAAAAGGATATTTTTCAGTAGAAAAAAACGATTTCATATTTGAACGGAGCTTTTAAAAAAAGTGTTAAAAGTTTTATTTTGATAAAGAAAAGGTATTTCTTTGAAAAAAATTACATAAAATGACATCTTAGAAAAATATCCCACAATTATTGTTTTGCTTGTGTTCTGTTATTTGTTTCTTGCTTTATGAACTTGTAAATGCTGCTCATTTTCATTGTGATGAGAAATATAATAAACATAAGAAAGAAAAACTCATAATATTCTTTATTCTAAACGAAAAAAATGATTAGAAGTTATTATTTTTAATAAAAAATAAAAACTTACCAAAATAATTTTATCACGCTCGATGTACATATTTTTTTCTTTTAAATTTAGTAAAAATCTTTACTTTTTATCAAAGAAATTCTCATCATTTTATTTCTTTTAAGATAAATTTAGGACACTCAAAATAAGAATCAATCACTCTCATATAATAACAAAATGACAAGTAAATACACAAATAAGTAGAAAAAATAACTAAACACTGTAATCTTTCTTCTATTGTGCTTACTCGCATCCTTCAAGTTGCCTTTTTTTTATTTTAATTGTGAAGAAGTTATTTAGTTTGATAAAATTTTTATATTTTGAAGGTAGTTTATTAAAGTTACCTTTGGAAATATAGCTTCTAATATGTATATATATTTATTGACTCAAACTAAGTGACTCTTAATAAGCATAATTAATAATTGTATTTGATAAAAATAATTTTTTAATTTAAACAGAATATAATAGCCATAAATATAATAACAAATTTGGATTTGGATTTTATTAATACATGGAGTAATATTAAATATTTTAATTTTAATAAGTACAAATTAATCTATTTTTAAAAGCACTTTCTTAAGTACTTTCGAAAACTAAAAATACAAACATGGTATCTTTGATTTATCAAACACAACAAACTGTACCTCTCTAAAATCTTTATCAAACCAAGAATTAGAGAAGCCAACTTTATATTATTTGAGTTGTTGTTCCTCACTCTTAAAGAGGGCACACCACACGCTTCGTGGGAACAGCGATGAGACGATTCGCTAGAGGAGCAGTGAGTCCAAACACATCACCCATGTCCATCTCGCTCGGCTTCTTGCCATCGGGCAACTCCCACGTGAAGCAATGGAGAAGGTGGGCCACCGCTAACTCTAGCGCATAAAGCCCTAATTGCATCCCGGGACATGATCTCCGACCGGACCCAAACGGAATAAACTCGAAGTTGCTACCTTTGAAATCCGCCACGCCTTGGTCTAAGAACCGTGAAGGCCTAAAAGTTTCAGGGTCCTCCCATGAGTCTTTGTCCCTCCCTATTGCCCATGCATTGATCATCACGCGTGATCCCTTGGGGACGAAGTAACCGGAGACGGTTGAATCTTCCGCCGTCTCGTGGAGGAGGAGTGGGATTGGTGGGTGGAGGCGCAAGGTCTCTTTGATGACACATTTGAGGTAGGGAAGCTTCTCGAAGTCCGACTCCTCCACGTGGCGATCGAGGCCTACGACACTGGCGAGTTCTTGTTGCACACGCTTGAGGTCACTAGGGCTTCTCATGAGTTCTGCCATCGCCCATTCTATTGCTGATGCCACTGTTTCTGTGCCTCCGAACATCACATCCTAGGATTGTGAAAGTTGCTGTGTTAGTTATTTTGGTTGAAATAATAGAAATGTATTTCAAAATAAGCATGGACTAAGTGATGCAAACAAATATCTGAATTTCGCATCAATCAATATTTTTTTTATGATGTGATAATATATAATATAGAAAAAGACTGGCGAACTAATAGATTATTATCAATAGGGAGCTAATATATATTATGGATGATAACTTACATAAATTTTGGATGATAATTTAATGTTGGATATCTGAATTACGGATGATAATTTATATAAGAGTAATGCTAGGGATTCCACGTTAGGGAGCCCATGAGTGTAATTAGGGAAATAGTGAATGGTAAAAGAGGAAAGAAAAAAAAAGGAAAAAGCTTATTGGCCATCTATTGGCTAACAAACTATGAGTTCCTTAAACTTTCTCTTTATATAAATTTTGGATGATAACTCAATTATTGGTTCCCTAATGGCTCCCTAATGTTGGTTTTGTAGTATTATTCTATAATATAACAATTATATTGCGTGTATACAAAAAAATACATTTTAAAATATAAAATATACTGTAAATATAAGTTAAAAGAGAATTTGTATTTTTACACAAATATATACTAGCTGACATTTTATGTGTACACTATTTTTCTATATTTTTTATATTGTGATAATATATTAGTAAACCAAAAGTCTTTATATTAATAATTAAAAACATTTTTTTAAGAAATGATTTATTAGTGAAGAATAATTCGGATAGAACATATGTGATTATAAATTCAAAAGAATGAATAATCAAAACCATTTTTAATTAATTAAAAATTAAAACTAAATAATAAACTGTAAAATAAAAATACAACAACCCCCTAAAATTCTATAAACAAGTGAAATCATGCAACTAAAAATATAATTAGATAGATAGTATTATTTTGTTTTTGGTAACTTGATTTTTTCGCTTTTGGAATATGATTTAAATTTTAATGGATTGAATGATTGATAGTTTTGTTTTGTTTTTTTTTGTCATGGATTGATAGCTAAATGATAGTTGACACTCGATACCATTCCAGCCCACCAAAAGTAATACAGGGAACAGAAATCAAAATAGTTCTTCGTTTTTGGTACAAAATAGCAAGTCCAAAAAGAGTAAAAGAGTAACACAAAATTAAATAGCCTTATATTACGTTGGGCTGATCGAGCACCAAACCGGAGCTGATTTGTAATTTTATGCTTTCACCAAAAATATATTCATAAATAAAACAGTAATTATACACCGAGACAAACAATAATAATAAACCTAATAATTATATATATCACTATGATTATTACTACTTGGATATTTTCTTAACATCATGATGTTATGCTAAGCAGGACAGTACTATTGCTCACGATGGGATTGGAAAAATTCAAAGAAAACACTAAATTCTTTGGTAAAAAAAAGTAAACTAACTTTCTCGATTTTTCTTCAACATACGATTAATAATGTAAAAAAATAAGTTGCCTTGTTTTTTTAAGAAAACGTAACTTCAACTAAACAAATATTATTAAGAAAGAGATAAATCATACTAAGAAAATATCTAAATAATTGGTTTTTATTTTTATTTTTTAAGACTAGTTATCTCACAATCAAACAATGCTATTCAAAGAAAAGTCGAACTCTTAACACTTTCTATGTCTACACACACACAAAAGAAAAAAAAAACTTTCTATGTAAATCATATCTCAAAATTATGTTTATATATACTTAAGTAACACAACGCTACCTATTTTGAGCGGAAAAAAATCTATACTTTAAAAGTTGTTTTTGTTTCTTCATAATCCATTATAAATTAATTGAACACGAGATTTTTGTGAAAGTAAACTACCTAGTTTTGCATATGTTATATGTTAATTCCTTTGTATATACGTCTTGCCATCCATCTTTCAATAAGTAGTCATTCACAATTATTAAAATAAGCAAGTTTCAAAAAATTGACATCCCTACAAAATTTTCTTTGGTTTATATATTAAATTAAATAATTGAATCCGTTCATCGTTGACCTTTTTTCTTAATTTCAGTCATAATCCGGTGTTATAAATAAATAAATACTGCGAAAAAGAAAACATCACTATTCAAGCAACAATTATATAGTCGGCATCACGTCACTTTTTTGTAATTAATATTAGAAAAATGTTTGGAGTTAACATTGTGCATGAACCTTGTTACAACAAATATTCAATATTGGTTACTTTATAAATACAAGAGGAAAAAAATTCAAAATCGTAAAAAAATTAAGAACATCTAAAATTAAATTAAAAAAATATCAAAAATCCAAATAGGAGAACGCGAATTAAAATGAAAGAGTGAGAATTTTTATTTATTTATTTATTTTTTAAAATTTTATGCTAAACTTATATAGTGTTAGCTGAAATTGACTGTTATATTATTTTTTTTTCTAGCACTGTTTTTAATATTATGATAGAAAAAAAATAATTTATTTAGAAAGCATATTTTATACCATTCAACATAATTTATTTAAAATTAATTTTTTTTAATATGTTTTAATTTGCATGTGTAGTTAGTTTTAAACAATAAAATTTAGAGAAAGTTTAGGGAGCACATAATTTTTTAGTCAATAAGTGGCCAAGCTTTTTTCTTCTTTTCTCTCTCCTCTTTTACTACTTATTATTTCCCTAATTACATTCATGGGCTCCCTATTAGTCCCCTAATATTGATTCCGTAACATTACTCTAAAATTTATTATTGGAGTATTTTAATTGTTCTGAAATTTTTTGAAAAATATACAATTAATTAAAGTAACAAATTAAACTGTGTATAAAATATGTTGATTTTCTAATGAAGTGTATTACTTTATTCAACAGAACCATTTTTCTATAATTAATATTCACAAGCTGTCAAACTCCCAAGAGAAGAAGGCGAGAATTATTAGAACATACAATTCAAAACAAACAACAAAAGACAGCATCAAGTGAAGAATTTTTCGATGAGAGCAATATAATAGTAGTGAAGAAGAAAAATATGAAATATAACACGATGAAGATGAAAATGAAAACGAAATAGTTACCATGATTATGGCTTTGATATTATCCTTCGTTAGTCTGATGGAGTTCTGCAAATCATCAGATTCGTTATTCAACTTAGCCTCCTCACCGTAAAACGCCAACAACTCATCAACCATATCACTTTCTTCACCATCACCACCTTTTCTGTTCTTCTCCACATGTTCATCAATAATCTTGTCTATGAATCCGTCCAACGCCCCGCGCGCTTTCACAAGCCGGGCGTTGATTCCTTGCGGATCAATCCACCCGAGATACGGGATGAAATCTGCAAGATTGAAAGCTCCAAATAGCTTAGAGAACTCTTGCAATATAGAAATGAACTCGTCTTGACCTTCTTGCGAGCTAGACCCGAACGCGGCCCTATAAATAATATTTTTGGTGAGACTGAACACAACCTCACCAACGTTCACGGGATTCCCGAGGTTTTTACCGATGGTTTTAACTGCGGTATTGACTTCGTCCCTCACGGACTGCCATGACTCCGCTCGCTTACGGCTGAACAGCTTCATGACGCAGAGCTTACGCATCTGACGCCAGAAGGGGCCGTAGTGAGCGAAAGCCATGTCAGCACGGTCGTAAGTCAGGTAAGTTATGGCTATGGTGGCGGGGCGGTTGGAGAAGATATTATCGTGAACCTGGAGTACTTGGCGTGCCGCCTCCGGGTTTGAAATTGCTACCATGTGGCGGAACCCAATTCGGAGGTGCAAAACGCCGCCGTATTGTTTTGCCAGGTTGGCAAGACCCCTGTGTGTAAGTTGGTCCATGATGTTCATGTTTCCGATGATTGGTAGCCCCTTTGGGCCTGGAGGAAACGGCGTCGTTTGACGAAGCTTTCGTGATAACAAAGGGAGAAGAATTAGAATTGGGATGGCGAGTAAGAGAGCCATTCGAATTGTTGGTTCATTTTGAAGTAAATAATCCATTTTTCTCTTGGGTGTTTAAATGGATTGGAATTTTCTTTTAGTGGGTTTTGATTTGGGTGGAATGAAGATATGAATATCGCAACTTCTAGTGTTGCTGAGTTGAGTGGAGATATTATGGTGACTTATATAACATGCTATTTGCTCGGTCAATTTTCAAACGTTGTAACATTATTGAACATATTATGGTGACTTATATTATATAACATGCTATCTTGTTAACGCAACAAATTCAGAATTTTTTATTAAAAAAAAAATTTTAATACTACATGTACACCTCTTATTGGTGTACACTTCCAACCAAGTCCTAAACGAACAGATTTTTATATATACAACGAACATATTTTATAGTTGACACGAACATGTTAAAAATCTGTTCGTTTGCTTTAAAAAATCTATTCGTTCTAGTAGTAAAAATCTGTTCGTTTAAGACTTGATTGGAGGTATATATCAAAAAGAGGTGTACATCAAGATTAATTCTTTAATATATTCTATATCTATTTATTAAAAAACATTTATAAAACTTTTAATAATAGTAATTTAAAGAGACCAGCTAAACATTTTTTTTCTAAGTAATTCTATTTTATGTTAAAAATAAATATTCAACATAATTTGAATAAAAAACTTAAGAGGTCTATGGTCTGAGCACAGAAATAATAAAACACAGTACAAAACTTTTAAGTACAAAAATAATTAACTCTAGCACAAAAAATTTGAATTACACTAAAAAAAATTATTTTTTTTATGGATATAGGGATGTGTGCATTTAACATTATTCTTTATTTATATTGGTTGGTAATTTTCGCCAGCATATATATTATTCTGAAATAATATATTATTATTATTAAATTTAAAAGTTATTTAAAATTTAAAATGCTTATACAATTAAAAATATTAAAAACCTTGAAAATATCAAGATATTGTATACATACAAAATAAGATTTAATTTCAATTATGTTTTGTGAAATATTGAAAGCTAGATATTGTATTTGTTTCCAAATAAGCTTACTCTCTTTTTTATTGGTTAGGTGTGTCTGCTCAAGTGGAGAGTCATTTTGGATGGAAGGATTTTAAACTCGTAAATAGAATCCGTCTACATCAACATATAGAATTTGAGTGAAACTTAAACCTTACTCTCCTCTTTAACTGTTGCCATCCCCGTATCTGAGTTCGTTTATATTCTTAATTCTTTCTTTAATTTTACATTTTTCTTAAGAAAAAATAACAGAAAAGAAAGAGAAATTTCTTTTAAGGCATATTTCTTTTTTTTTTTTGGACATGAAGGCATATTTCTTAATTGCATCAAATTCATGTCTATCACAATTCACAATAGTTAACGGGCGTTATTTAGGAGATTGCCACCATTTTTTTTTTCGCCAAAATTGTTTTCAGTCCCATTACAAAAGAAGAAACAAAAAAAAGAAATAAACAAATAAATCGATGTTTCCATATTTTGACCAATATTAAAAACGTTTACGGGTTTTCGATATACAATCAAATAAATACTTTTTTTAGGCAAAAAAAAACATTCTTTTATTAGACTTTTAGCCAGCAGAAATCAAACACGTGCTATATAGTGTACGTATGTCTTATTTTTCAATAATGACAATTAAATAAAAGAAAACAATCAAACAAAACTCGAACACGTGCTCTCTCTAATGTACCTAACTATGGAAACACGTTAGAAGGCCTATCTGGAGCTTTAGGTTTAATTTAATTAGACTTAATACAAATTAAATTTATTTGATAAATAAATCAGATCTAAACTTTTGTAAAATATTTTTTAGGATAAAAGATATTTGTGCCTTTTATTTTTAAAAAATTCTACATTTATACCTCCAAGCTTTGAATAATACATGAGTATCCTCCACCTTAAAAAAAATGGGACAAGACAACCCCTCCGTTGATTTGGACTTTTAAGTGGTAACGGAAAATGCAAATTTGGTAGAAACGGGACCAATAACCCGTAACAGAGTCTAACATGGAGAGGATTGCTTTACTAAATTCAAAATAAATCGTTCCTTCATCTGATTGTATTCTTTCCCAACAAAACTTTAACTTTATGGTAGAATTCAACTTTAATTTGTGGGTAAAGAATCACCTTCCAAATAAGAGATGCACAAAATGGCGACGAGCTTGAGAAATTTAGCTACCAGCCTGCACCCAGCAATGAGCATTCATGGGAAATGAATTTGATTTCAATACTCCACTCTCCATACATACTTAGCTTATTACAACAACAAATACCTTGTTTTGCTCCCCAAAATCCAATCCGTCAAAATTCTTTAGTGTCATGTTTGGTGGCATTCTATACTGTAGAAAATCCCATATTAGATAATGCAAAATTCCTTCAATCATGGTTTTGGAAGAGGTAATTTAATGCCATCTATTTCTTGAAACTTGCCTACTTAATAATTAATTTTGGTTTCGTTGAGTAGATAGTGAAATGAAATTAGTTTAATCATATAAATGAGATAAAATGTTGATATCCATAATCACTTAATCAAGCTTTTGTACAAATTATTCATTCCATTGAATTTTAATTTCTTTTTAAGAGGATGTTCATTTGTGTTGTCTGTTTGTGTGGTTTGAGCCCTTATTTCATGAGCTACAACACCATAACCTCAATGAATGTTTCCAGTAATAAGAGAGGGATGGTGTGGACATTGTCATCCTTGTTAGCAACCTCCAGTTTTTCTGCACCTAGAAAACAACCCTGGTCACCTCTTTTTACTTCTGAACTCAGTTCATTTTCAAGTGCAAAATAGAGATAGCAACAATCCACATGCTAATTGAAATGTTCTTTCTCTCACCTTAAAGGTGATTCTTACACAATTATGAACTTTGAATCAGAGCTCTGCTTTCTTGTTGTAACAAGTGAAAGTGAAGCAAATTGGGGGTTTTGTTGGGGAAGATACAACCAGATGAAAAAACAGCGTCGTTTTGAACTTAGTAGAGTAATGATGTTCATGCTAGACTCCGTAACTGATTATTAGATCTCGTTTTTGCCACATCTGCGTTCTTCATTGCCACTTGGAAGCCCAAACTAACGGAGGGGTTTAGTCGTCCCGTTTTTTTAAAGGTGGGGGATACTCATGTATTATTCAAAGGTGGAGGGCAAAAATGTACAATTTTTAAAAAGTGAGGGGCACAAATGTCTTTTACCCTACTTTTTATTAAAAAGACAATACTTAGGTTCTTTGCAAAATAAAACCTATTAACCTGACCTATTTATATATATTATGTTATAATAATTATTTTATTATTTAAAAACTAATTTTTAAAAATTTTAAATAAATTAAAGAGACATAGTTTATCATTAAAATTACTTTTTTATCTTCTAATAACATAAAAAAACATTGATACTTATAATTACTGAATAAATACATATATAAAGGTCATCATAACATAAGATTTTTTTTATGTTGTAAAATTTTATTTACCTGTAGTTATAAATATTTATTTTTTATTAGTGTTTTTCTAATTTATTTTTTATAAGCTTTTAAACAAGTTTCAGGCCACGTCAACCTTTTCAAATAAGTCAAGCCAGTTAAAATATAAAGCCTTTAATAAGTAATAAGTCAAACATAAGCTCAATATATATGATTCATGTCTGGCCTGTTTATACAGAAGCCCGGCCTGGCCTGACCTATTTCCATGCCTAAATGTATGTAGTTTATACTGGGTGGCAAAATAGGCCCAATTTGACGGACCGGTCCGCCAAACACGATAAAAAGGAGGGTCAGACTAGGATTTTGTACCTGTCTAATAAAGAAAATTCACTGAACTCATACTGCCAAATTAGCGAGGCAGGGCTGCCCGACTCGCCAAGTCAAGGTATTTTTCTTTATTTTAATTTACAAAAAATTTGTAAATATTAGGAGAATATATAGATACATATGAATACTAACAATTGTAATTTTTATTTATTTATTTATTTTATATTCTTGTATATATTATAATATGTGTTTCTTATATAGTTTTTTTAAATATTAAGTTGAGATTTTTATTTTTATTTTTTAAAATAATTAGATAAAGTATATTATAACGAATAATTTTATTAATGTTGATAATTGAAAAAAATATTCAAAAATTTAGACTTTTTTTTTATTAGGATTTTGAATAAATTATTATTTCTTAGATTATTTTTAATGAAAATGACAAAAAGAATAAATTTGAGGGGGCTAACCTACCAGGTCTGTCATTTAGCCATAAAACAGTGCATCCTAGCATTTTGAACCTCGCAGTACTTTGCGTTCTGCCCTGTCCCGCCCCGTTTTTGGATGGACTTTGGCAGGATGGGATGGCGGAAACCCGCTTTGCCATCCATAAGTTTGCATTTGGGATAATTTATTTGTTCTCAAATTCGCCTCTAAGGTTGGTTGTTGGTAAAAATCAAATTCGTTCCAGATATTTATTTGTTCTCAAATTATTTTAATGTTTATAAAACTTTTGAAATGTTCATTTTGTTCATAAAGCATATTGCTAAGATAATTTTACCCTCAAAGTATTGTAAAAAACTACAAAAGTAAATAAATAATATACATCAGTTTGTTAATTTTTATGGCACTCACTTACTCTATATTAATTGAAAAGAAATTAAAGGGAGTTAGGGCTTAATATTCTTAACTTCCAGTTTGTAAATCTATATAAAATAAGGATATAATCTTTATGTGGATATTCATGTCAACAATTTTAGTCAAACTCAATGAATTATAGGATTCTTTTTTTTTTAATTCGCAATCTAAATAAAATGAACGCTTGCTTGTGTAAGAATTAACTAATAAGTGTTATTTAGTTTTTTGTTTTACTACTTCATAAGGACAAAATAGTCTTCATAAGATTCGGATGTGTTTGAAGATCCAAAAACATATAAATTTATAGTTGGAGCTTTGCAATATTTGAATATAACAAGACCTGACATTGCGTATTCTGTTAATAAATGTTCTCAATTTATGCAGAATCCAATTGTCACTGTCACTAGAAGGTTGTTAAGAGTTTACTTTGGTATATCCAATGTGCAATTTCTCAAAGTATCATCTTTGGTAAATACATTGATTAGGGTCTTCTTGCTTTCTGTGGTGCAAATTGGGCATCGAATCTTGATGATAGGAAAGCACGAGTTCTGCATCTTTTTGGGAGTAAATTTAGTTTCATGAAAGTGTTCCAAGCAGATTAAAATTAGTAGATCAAGTACTGAAGTTGAATTTCGAGCAATTGCAACGACTCAAACAGAAATTATGGCGATACAACTTTTGTTGCAAGAGTTGCAGCTGCCTCAACCTCTGCCACCTACCGTTTATTGCGACAACAAGAGTTATTGCTACCTCTAAGGAAATCCTGTCATGCATGGGCGCAGTAAACATCTTGAGACATACTTTATCAAAGAATTAGTGAATCAAAAAGTTTTCTTTGTTGTTCATGTACTAACTTTAGATCAGAACCCTTAGTATATCTTTATTTAATAGATTTAAGTCCAAGCTTAGGATTGGATTTAAATTCCCAACAAAGCTTGAGATGAGGTGTTAGGGATTTAGTATATAGTTGGTTTGGTTAGTTAAGTGTAATCTAGTTAGTTGTTTAGCTTGGCTTTGTTCAATTGTTCAGGTGAGCTAGTTAGATTCTATTGTATATATTTAGCTGAGCTGGTACAGGTGTGTTAGTTTAGTTACTTTACTATTTTTGTAATTACACATACCTTTATCTTTTTTTCTTTATTTCTTCTTCTCTATTCTTCAAGAAGAGATTTTTATTTTTGTTTTCAGTAGTTGCGCTCTTTCCATTCTGAATAAGTAAAGAAAAATGTTATATGTACAAGTGTTTTTTTGTTAATTACGTTTAATTAAGATAGACAATAGATGAATAAGTGGGTGAGTGAAAATGTCGAGAATAATTTTTTAAAGTTAGACCAACTTAATTAAATTTGATTCATAAAACAAACTTGCATATATATATATATATATATATATATATATATATATATATATATATATATATATATATA
>JASCZI010090771.1:4102-32671 GCA_036250425.1 Stylosanthes scabra
GTAAATTTTATTTAGAAGTGTTATTATTTAGTTAAATCATTACTTTAAATTTAATACTAATAATTTACATATTTATTTATAAATTTATAAATAGAACTTTTTCACATATTTTAAAAAATTATTTATGAATTGAATATTTCTCTAATTTTTGAGAATCTGAATTTTAACATATCAATTTTTACTTTTAGATGATTTAATTTTAATTTAATAATTCTTATCTTATTATTTATTTATTTTTTAATTTTCTTAATTTTTCAATTCTTATTTTTGCAATTTTATATTGTATATGTTTCTTCATTTTTAACTTTTACTTTTTTTTAGTCATTTTTATTTTTTTTAATTGTTGTTTCTTTTCGAATTATTATTTTTAATGTATTAGTATTTTTAGAAAACACTTTTTAGTTTTGAAAAATAATTTTTTTTTTTAAAAAAAGATGTTTTTCAAGTCTTTATGTGAGTAGCACTCTTAAATTTATATGCATAATATATATGTTTATTTATACATGTGGACATAAAATTAGTCACCAATATATATATATGAGTTATGCTATTTACACACCAAAATTAGTCGCTAGTGTATAATATATATTAAAATACATATTATATATAAAATACATATTAAAAATGATAAAATTATGCAATTTATATATAAACAAATGATGACAAATTTTAATTTTGGTGTATATATATGTGTGTGTGATGAATATATATGTTATGTTTATATAATTGGGTATGTGTATTCTGGCATATATTTTTATATATTATTTTTAAGAAATATGTTTTTATATTCATTTACACGTATAAAAATATGTTTCCATACTTGTATGTGCTATTATTATTTATTTATGTATGTGTGCGAATATATCTTTAAAGGACCCCTGTGGTGGGTTGGCCACCCAACAAAACAAAATGGTCCCCTCTACTCTAGCGGCCCGGCCCAACCCACCACAACATTGCGTGACACCAATAATAAATATACTGTACAATGCTGCTTCATGTGTAATAACGAGTTAATCCATTCTGAAAACCGACAACACATCATATACCTGTGTCAGAAAGTACATGGTTAATGATGAACCTAATTTTAGCAGGTGCAGGCTAACATTCACCGTGGTACACATGAAAAACCAATAAAACCAGTAAAACCTATGCCACCTATGTGCCACCTGTTCCAGGCGTGCTGACTGCCCCTACTTGCCAGGTGCACCCTAGCATTCACCATGTATAATGTAGTATAAATAAAAGTCCAATCTAAATATTCTTTATCTAATTATTTCTAACATTTTAAAAATTAAAAGCCCAAATCAATATTTTCTATCATTAATAATAATAAGATTGGTGCAAACCTACCACCAATTACTTATAAAATTTTAAAATTATTAAAGATTAAAATTACCCTTCATAGGTACGTGCGCATTACTTCCTTATTTTCATATTAAATGATAATATTTGAATTTATTTTATTACCACCTTAATAAATGACAAACATTTTTATATATAATTGTTTTAATAGATATAAACTATAAACGATATTTTTTTATTTATAAATTATAATTTATTTATATAAAATTATTAATTATTAATGAGACGAATCGTAACTTAAATTTAAGTAATTTTTATTTATATTTTTAGCCTCACATAGTTTAAATTTTGGATTTGCCCTTGGCTTTACTGCCCCTTTTGCTAGCTAAGACCACTAGATCAACACTGAAAACTTAATGTTTTGTGCATTTTGGCCAAAAAAGAAAAGAAAGGAAAAAAGAGTAAATTCGTATTTGATAGCTTTGCAATCTCTTGCTTCATTTTCATATATGGCATTTCAAAGGTTAATGGGTGTCCCGTTATGTTTCCTTTGAAGCATAAGATTGTCGCCACCATGTGGGGTTTAAACTTTTGATTTGGCCCTAGGATCTGGGGATCCAAGGTGAGCCTGAAGATTTTTCTGATTAAAATCTCAAGAACTCAAAATGTAGATTTTCAGTCAAATTAGATGAGCACCTCCTTTCAAAATTTGTTTATGATAATAAAATTATGTTTAAGCATTATTTAAAGTCTTATTTTTTTTTTTATTATTCATATCAATTATAAAAACATGTTCATATCAATTATAAAAATTTGTTCATAAGGAAATCTTATTTATTTATTTTTTTATCATTCATTCAACTACTAAAATATATTTATGATAATTATAAAATTATGTTCAAACATTTTTTAAATTTTTATTTTATTTTTCTTTATTATTCATATTAACCATAAAAATATATTTATATTAACAATATATTTCTATTCATTTTAATTTTTTTACTCCTGTTTGTTTTTCATCTTTTTCTTTCTCCTTCTCCTCTTTTTCCTTAATTTGAATTTTATTTAACAAGAAAAAAAAGATAATAATGATAATGAAAATAATGATGATAATAACGATGGCGTAGTATTAAAGAAGAGAAAAAAAAAGACGATGACGATAACACACCAATGCGTTACGCGTACATGGGAGAAAAAGAACAAGAAGAAAAAAGAGAAAGAGAAGCAGCAGGACGCCTACTCTTTTGCTTTTTTTTTTTTTTACTGTCACCAAAAAAAATCTTGAAGGGAGTGTAATTTGCAAAAAAAAAAAATAAATAATAATAAACAAGTGAAGTGACTTGCTTTTCAGGTCAATTACTTAATTGTTTTTAAACTGCAATGGCCTAACATTTCATTGTCTATGTTTGCCCTTATTTTTCTAGTTGTTTTGTTTTGGCTGTCAATAATTATGAGTTGTTTATAATTTTCCTTTAGTTTATGCATATATATATATATATATATATATATATATAAAGTTAAAGGCAAAGCAGTCCGAGATGCAACACGCATTGTGGCATCATTAGCAATGTTGGGTGGCGTTTAGGGGCGTGGGTTAGGTTGTGGCTGAGATTAGAGTAACTTAAATGATTAAAATTACTTGGAATTGGGAATGAATGATGTGATAAAATAAAGGATAAAATTGAAAAAAAAAATTGACAGTAAAAATCTAAAAAATATAATTGAGACTTATATTTTAAGAATAAAATAAATACAGTCTCATTATTCCTACATCTTTTTATTAAACACTAAATTAACACTCTTTTAAAAATACAATAATTATTTTATTTATTAACTGCATTTGTTGTATTTTGAGTATTAAAATATATAATTAATTAATAACAACAATATTTTTATATGGATGTAAAGGTGATATTTATTAAAAGGGTGTGTAGATAGCATTATTCAAATAAATATTTTACAATAAAATTAAAAAATCTTAGGAACAATACCTAAATATATATTGAATTATTAATATTATAAACAATTATTTAAAAGAAGATAGAATTAAAAGTTGGCAAATTAAAGCTCCTTGATTTAAGATTGATTCTGCAATGACAAAGTTAGGTCATTGAATAATCCCCTTTTTCCTTTGTCGTATTAGCGAAGCTGCCCAACCGGTTTCCATATACTTTCCTCCTACTTTCCTTAATTCTCATTTGGTCTTTATTAATTGAAGTAATTAGTCATCATTAATTAACTAATACTGCCAAACGACGACTATAAATTCACCGAACTATTGCTGTACAACATGAGACATCAAACCCGACACACACAGTACAATACAGATTACTATTGCTGTACAACATGCCATCGGAGGTAGGTGAATCCTCTCATTCCTCTACCCCTGCTTCACAAAGATCATGCACCCATCAAGTGTTCTTAAGTTTCAGAGGAAAAGACACTCGCAAAGGATTCACTAGCCATCTCTATGCCGCACTCGTCAATAGGGGAATCACAACCTATATCGATGACCAACTTCGCAAAGGCAAAGTTATGTCACAAGAACTCGTTAAAGCAATTGAAGAGTCTATGTTTGCAGTCATCGTTTTCTCTCCAAATTTCGCTTCCTCCTCTTGGTGCTTGGATGAGGTCGTCAAGATTGTTGAGTGCAAGGAGAAGCTGGGGCTAGGGATAGTGGCAGTCTTCTACCGTGTGGACCCTTGTGTAGTGAGGCACCAAAAGAAAACCTTTAGGAAAAATTTCAAGATACATGAAATAAGATACAAGGTGCCTAAAGAGAAACTTGAAACCTGGAAAGCTGCGTTAAGAAAAGTTGCCGGTCGTTCTGGCTGGGTCACTAAAGAATACCGGTAAGCTAACTCACCATTAAACTCGTTTGTTTTGCCGTCCAAAATTATGTTCCGAATTTTTCTTTCTTTACTTTTTTTTTTAATTTTTTTATATACTCATTTTCTTTTTGTCCCTAAGAAATTTAAACATACGCATTAGTCTGTAATTAAAATTAATTATTTTTCAGTTCCTAACTTTTATTTTATAAGCCATATTAGTTTCAAATTTTAGATACATATATGCAGATTCTATATATATATATATATATTCCACCTAATTCATGAAGAAGATTTTAAAAGGGTGAAAAAAAGTTCTTACTGAATTATTTTTAGAAATAAGTTTTTAAAATATTTTTTATTTTTTTGAATTTATTTACTAGAAAAAAATTAATCCTTAATTTATAAACCTAATTATTTTCAAAATTTCTAAATAAATAAAATTTTAATTTTTTTACCTTTTAATATTTTTAAGAACAATTATGCTACAAAACCATTTCTATATGGACATGGGAGTTTAATTAGAGGTTATCATTTAAAATTAAAAAAAATTATCATTCAAAATCAGAAAAAATTATCTTTTTAAAATTTTAAAAATTATCATCCAAAAATAGAATAAAATTATCACCCACGGATTATACAAATTATCATCTATAACTTATTTGTAATCAACACACTGCCACCACAAACACCACGAACACATCGTGGTTCAGCACTAACACATCGATCGGCCCAGCCTCGTCCATCGCACGCTTCACGACATTGTAGTCCCTAACATCGATAGCGAAAACGAAGACGTCGATGCCAATGACGAGGCGGATGGCGTTGCGCGCCTCCTTGAGTTTGTTATGGGATCGCGTGAGGATGGAAACGCGTTCACCCTCGGCGCAGGCTTGGTGAGCGACGGCGAGGCCAATGCCGCTGGATCCACCGACGATGAAGACATGGCGATTTTTTATAATAATAAAAAGAAGAAAAAGAGAAAAAATAAGGTGCAATGGTCACAGGAAAGGACTAAGGTTAGTGTTTTGATAAAGACTTCTATTGACTTTCAAATAAAAATGTTTCTTATACTTTTTCTTTTACAAAATAATATTTATATTTATATTTTTTATTCTTTTAAATATTAACAAAATACTTAAATTAATGAATTAGGACTCTCATTACTCTATCTCTTTTTTTTTTTTTTTTTTGGACATGCTCATTACTCTAGCTAATATGCAATCTTGGATTGAGTCGTATCTGAACCTAAAGAATATGGATAATAAATTCAATCCGCATACATTGCATAATAGGTATGCATTAAAGAAGCTATGAAAATTAGTTATTAATAGAATACACATTAAAAATAATTAAATTGTATTTATATACAAATATATATGATAATTGATTTTGATGTCCAATTATTTTAGTGTATGCACGTTTATGTGTTTTTACATCTAATAAGATCACAGGTTAAGTATAAAAATAATATAGTTTAGCACATAAAATTTAAATCACAATAAAAAACAAGAATTATTTTATTGGGATGAGTGCATCAATGTGTATACATGTAGCTATGTTTTTTATGTGCATTTTTAACATTTATAGTATAAATATAATATTAATCAATGCCAGTGACAAACTAGATTATAACTATTATTATTTGTTTTATGTTGGATCAATTTTAAAGATTCAACATAAAATTGGATTAATTAAAATTTTAATCATTCTTTTTAGTTGTGGCTATATTTTGTATTTATTTCTCACCAAAATTGACAAAGAAATATATTTTATATCTAGGAATGACCACGAACTCGTGCAAAGTATTGCTCAACATGTACATGAAGAATTGATCAGAAAATTGCCATCTTCCATGAAGAATCTGATAGGGATTGATTCGAGGTATAACAAAGTTATTGAACTCATTGGCAAAGAGAAGGATGATGTTCGCTTCATAGGCATATGTGGAATGGGCGGCATAGGTAAGACAACTGTTGCCTCCAGAGTCTGGGAAGGCATCCAAGGTGAATTTGAAGCGAGTGGTTTTTTTGCCGATGTAAAGGAGATCTTTGAGAAAGAAGGCATTGTTGCAGCACAGAAAAGACTTCTTAATTGTATGAGGATAGAGGCAATTGGTTTTTCTAATGAGAATGACGGAAGACGTATAATTCATGACTCTTTATGCAATAAGAAGGTCTTGCTTGTCCTCGATAATGTAGACACGAAAGTCCAATTGCAGAATTTGGCTGGTGAAAAAGGTTGGTTTGGTTCTGGAAGCAGAATAATATTCACAAGCAGAGATAAAAATTTACTGCATGAGTGGTGTGGAGAGAATGAAATTTACATGCTCAAAGGGTTAGAGCAAATAGAAGCACTTCAACTTTTTAGTTTGAATGCTTTCGGATGCTTAAATCCTGAAGAAGAGAATGTGAATATGTCCAAAGAAGTAGTTGGATATTGTGATGGTCTTCCATTAGCACTAAAAGTATTAGGTTGCCATTTTCGTGGAAGACCCATTGATATATGGCGTGATGATATTCTCAAATTAAAGAGGGGTCTTAAAAAAGATATTTTTTGTAAATTGAAAATAAGTTATGATGGTTTAGATAGGATGGACAAAGACATCTTTTTAGACATCGCTTGTTTTTTCAGAGGAGAGCATGTAGATGTTGTTCAAAACATATTACAACATTGTGATTATAATGCTAAAAGTGGTATAGCTACTTTGATCGATAGATCTTTGGTCACTCTAAATGAGAATGGTAGGTTGGAGATGCATGATTTGCTTGAAGAAATGGGCAAACAAATTGAAATTGAAAAATCTCCATATGATCCTGACAAGCGTGACAGGTTGTGGTCTGCCAAGGATGCTGATGATGTACTAACACAAGAACAGGTTGGTGCCGTTTTTTTTGTTTCACAATTATATGATCGATGTATAGAACTATTAATGCATTTATTTGTAATTGATAATTAATATTTGAAAATCGTTAAATGACTTAATATATTTGATTAAATTATGATCTAATAATTCTTACTTATAACTTGGTACGAAGATATTTGCATAGGAATTTCCACAACTAATTATATATAAGTATATTAGCCATTTGCAATCATATTTCACTTTTTTTCTCCTTTGTTTCCTTCAAACATTTGATTTGCATTTTCACCGTGTGTATTTATATATGATTGTAATAATGGTAGTTGATATTCTCATAAATCATAACTTCTCTTTGGAGGTGAAAATGCATGGTGTTATGATTCTTAACCAATTGAAAAAAAAAACTAGTAAAGGCTTTTGTACTTGCATAATTGCAATGGTTATAGTTAAGGACTTCTTTCTATATTTACCACTAGTAAATGATATTACCTATAATAGGATTTAATGTAGTTGGCACTTGGCATTTTGTGTAGGAAACTGAAACTACTCGTAGCATCGTTCTAAAGCTAAACAGTCAGTATAACATTTTGGATAAACACTTTGAAAGGCGTTGGAGAGATTTAGCTTTCTCAAATATACGCCGGCTAAAGCTCCTCATCTTAAATGGAGTGAAAGTTCCCATTGTAACAAAGATTCCTATCTCATTAAAAGTTTTGCACTGGATGTTTTTTCCAATGAAAAACCTGCCCCTCGAAGATAAACGGTACTATAAACTTGTTCAGATTCGTCTGTCTTTGGGTGACGATTTAAAACACGTGTGGCAGGGAAATAAGGTAAACCTTTTCATCAATGGCTACATCATATTTAATTGCATTAATGTTTCCAACTAAAGTAGTAATGCATACTCTGCTGTTCTTTGTCTTGTTCAGCGTCTAGAAAATCTGAAGTCCTTACATCTGTCATGGTGTCGAAATTTGGAGGCAACACCAGATTTTTCAGGGGCTCCCAATCTTGAAATACTTGAGATTCGGAATTGTTATAACCTGGATAAGATTGACCCGTCTCTCGTATGCCACAAGAAGCTTGTTGCATTGACTATATCGAGATGTGCCCGACTTGAAACAATTCCATCTAAATTGGAGATGAGTTCGCTCCAGGAACTAAAACTCGAAGAATGCGACAAGTTGGAGATACTCCCAGAATTCGGAGAATGCATGAGACATTTGTCTAGTCTTACTTTGTGTGTACTACCCATAAAAGAGCTACCCTCATCACTTGGATGTTTAGTTGGCCTATCAGAGTTGAAGATAAGTCGATGCCACGAGCTTACTTGCCTTCCAGACAGCATTCATGGTTTGAAGTCCCTCACACTTCTGGATGTTTTTAGCTGCCCTAGTCTCCTTGCATATCTGCATCTGTTCTCTAGTTTGACCTCTTTGACTAGTCTAACCATACGCAACTGTTATCTAATGGGGCCATTTCCTGACAATGTTGGTCACTTTCAGTGGTTGATAGATTTGGATTTATCTGATAACAATTTTGTCAGTGTTCCAATAAGGATCCATGAGCTTCCCAGGCTTACAAGTCTTAAACTATATGGTTGCCGATACCTGAACCTTTTGCCAGAGCTTCCATCAAGTCTAAGAGAATTACACGTACCAGATTGTAAATCACTGCAGGATGCATCCAATGTCAACAATGTTGTATCAAAGTTGTGCTATGCCTTTGCAGACTCATCCATGCATGATGGTGATGTCTTTCAAATGTATATGGCCGGGGAAACAATACCGTCATGGTTTAACCTTCAGGAACAAGGTGATGGAGTATCAGTTCCATTCCTAGATAATTGCGCTTCTGAAACCAAGGTACTTGCTCTCTGTTTCCAAATTTATGGCTATTGGAATGGGCCATTTAAGTTACAGCCTTCCTTGATCTTCAACGGTAAATCCATCAACAAGACTTCAATTCAGATAAGGGCTTCAGGAGGTAATTCTCATCATTTCATTCTCTTCTTGACCAATGACTATTCTCATGAACTCTTGCCGCGCAACTGCTTTGAACTGTTAATTCCGGGTCATAATCTTATGAAAGTAAAGAGCTCTGGGGCCCGTTGGGTGAGTAAAGGAGAGATTGAAGAGTTCATGAAAAGTGAACCTGAAAAGTGAACTTAAGGAGAAAACAGAACAAGTGAAGGCCGGGTGTGGATATTTCAAGTATGAAGGAGCTGCTCAAAATAGATTCTATCTCAAGTGTAGACAAGATCCCGTGCATATGAAGATTGACCAGCCAATTATCTTCCTAAGGTAACTTCAACTTCCTAAGGATCTAATGTTTGTTGGATAGTCAATTTATCTTTTCATAAACAGAATCAACAAAATCACTTGTTCCCTCACAATGTGCATACTCATGAACAAAATATGTGATTACTTCTTGTTGTCCACAGCTGACTCATCATTCAAGGTTTATTCGAAAAATGTAGATCTAATGTTGGTTGGTTTGATGTTCATGTTTTCTTGCTGATGAAGTAATATGCTTAAGAGGGTTTCACTTTCACCTTGATCTTCTTGGCGAAAGAGCTCTAACAGGTAATATCTCAAATATATGGACCCTGCGTCACTTCCTTTATATTTGATTGTGGTGACAAGCAAACATTGTTTTTGTCTTGCAGTTCTGGTTAAAATTGGCTGGTGCTAGTCCCTTAAATATGCTATAGCTTGTGCGGCAAGACATTGCATTATTCTCTTCACCTTTCGATCCATGTTGTATAACTTTTTTTTTTGCGCTAATTTTGTAAAATGTGAACAGATCCATTTGTGTATAATATGCTGGTTGTGCTTCTGTTTTTAGCATTTCATATTTCAATTCATCTTTTGTTCACTACTTTTTCCTTATACTGGGCTATCTCCTGTTTGTAAGTGCTAGAGTTGAGATGTGCTTTTGCTCAGTCGTCTTAGGCTGCTTCTCTTAGTGATCTAATGAGACTTCTCTGCTCTATTTTGGCTCTATCGTGATAAAAAGTAAATAAATAAAATCATAAATAGAAGTGATGGCTTGGTTTGATAATTTTTGTTCAGTTACAAAGAGACCTCCTTGCATATTTAGGCATGAGCAGTAGTTATTTTCATGACACAGAAGATGGAAAAAACATAATAAAAAGTGCTTGTTGCAATAAGAAGGTTCTTCTTGTCCTTGATGATGTAAGTGAGGTGAAGCAATTAGAGAATTTGGCAGAGAATCAAGATTGGTTCGGTCCCGGAAGCAGAATAATAATCACAGTGAGAGATATGCACTTGCTAGACATACATGGAGTGCATGGAACTTATGAAGTTAAAGGGTTGGATCAAGAAGAAGCTTATGATCTATTTTGTTTGAAAGCCTTTAAACAACTTGAACCTAAAGAAGGGTATTATTCTTTGTCTAAAGAAGTTATGAAATATACTAAGGGTCTTCCTTTGGCAGTTGAGGTTTTAGGTTCCTATCTATATGGAAGAAATGTTGAATTTTGGCAGAGTACCATTACGGAAATAATGAGTTTCCCACATTTTGAAGTTCTCAATGCATTTATTACAAGTCCCACATCGACCAAAGATAGGGCCTCTTGAGAGCTCATAAATGTGAGGCATCCCTCATCCCTTGAGCTAGCTTTTGGGGTCGAGTTAGGCCCACCTACTTCTTCAAAGGAATGAAAAAAGATGAAGCAATGCATATATTAAGAATGTGTCATTTTTATGTTGGAGTTGGAAGTGACATTGGAAGTGGAATTGTTACATTGATTGATAAAGCTTTGGTAACTTTGGAGTTTGGATCAGAACAAGAAGTTAGAAATGCATGATTTGCTTCAAGAAATGGGGAGGCATATTGTGTATGAAGAATCCCCAATTAACCCCGGAAAACGCAGCAGGCTGTGGTCTAAAGATGACATTCACCAACCAAGTATTGACAAATGATATGGTAGGTGAAACTTTCTTTACACAAACATTTACATTTTATAATTTCCTCAAGTACAGTTTTCTCAAGTGATAATAAAATTTCTTATTTGTCATTTTGGATTTGTAAAGGGAACAGAAACAATTCAAAGTATGGTTCTAAGCTTTGGACATGATGCATTTTATTGGTTTCGGAGTAAGCCCTTTGAAGCACATTGGAGCATTGAAGCCTTCTCAAAGACAAGTCAGTTAAGATATCTCAGTTTACCATGTATGGAACTTCCCCTTGGCCTCAAACACCTCCCAAGATCATTGAAAGTTCTGCATTGGGATTTTTGTCCTCTGGAAACTCTCCCTTTGTTAAATCAATCATATGAAGTTGTTGAAATCAAAATGCATTTAAGCAACCTTGAACGAGTTTGGCATGGAAAAAAGGTTAGATCATTTCATCAAGAGCTCTTTTAAATTTGATTTACCACATTGACATTATGAAAGACTATAATGGTTTGAAATTTGTGTTTTTTTCATCAGTTTTTGGAAAAGCTGAAGTACCTGGATTTGAGTAACTCTTAATCTTCAAGGTTGTGATAGCCTAGCTGAAGTTCATGTGTCTCTCATTCACCACAAAAACCTTGTTCGCTTAAATCTGAGCTATTGTGAAATGCTTAAAGCTCTTCCAGGTAAATTGGAGATGAGTTCCTTGAAGGAGCTAATCATTGAGCATTGTGAGAGTTTCAAAAATCCCCCTGAATTCGGGGAATGCATGAGAGAATTGTCAAGGCTTTCTCTAAGTGGAACCCCTATAGGAAAATTACCCTCATCACTTGGAAATTTAGTTGGCCTTGAAGATTTGAACTTAAACGGATGTGGAAACCTTGATTCTGTACCTGATACCATTCATAGGTTGAAGTCCCTCAAGAACTTGGATCTTGGCTCTTGCTATAACCTTCATGGATTACCATCTTCAATTTCAAGCCTCACCTTGCTGAATAATCTAAACTTGAGTGGCTGTTACCATAGTGAAATATCTTTCTCTCATGATCTGTTTTGCTACTTCCCATCATTGATGCATTTGGATCTTAGTGGCCACTGGTTTGTCAACATCCCCATAAACATTCATGAACTTTCCACGCTTAGTTCCCTTAAGCTAAATGGATGCATCAATCTTCAGTTTCTGCCAAAACTTCCACCTAGTGTTAGAGAATTAGAAGCATATGGGTGTAACTCTTTGAACACATTTGAATCCAATGTTTTATCAACCATTTGCAATGCCTTTGAATCTTCTAGTAGCCAAGATCAAGAAAATGAAGGTGTGATCTTGCAAATGCTGATCCCAGGGAATGAAATTCCACCATTTATCCATTATCAAGAGGATGGTATTGTGGTAGCTCTAGGCCCATATGCAAGTGATTGCAGTCTGAATGAAAATTTAAAGGGTATTGTATTATGTTTCTTGTTTTATACAATGCCTAATGCAATAAATAGATCAGTGTTGTTGAAATTGTGTGTTAGTCGTAATGGTAATAGATTCATCATTCCTTGGAGAACATATAGAATGTGTAAAGGTTATCACCTTTACATTCTCTGCTTGAGCAATGATTACTTCAGGGAAGAATTTAACCGAGATACGAGGTTTAAACTACAGATTTCGCCTGAGGTTGTGCGTCATGAACATGAGCCTGCATTTTATCCTGTAGATAATTTTTATGCTCCTTATTATTTTGCCAAAACTTTGAGCGCTGGCTGGGTGCGCATCGAGGATATCAAAGACTTGAACAAAAGTGAGATTGAAAGGCAAAGGAGGGAAGGACAGGGAGGAGTATTTGAGTTGAATAAAATCGTTGAGATGGTGAATTTATGGGAGTGAACTGAACAACTTTGCCAGTGAAGAAAGGTATGATCATTTACCAATAGCTCTATTTAATTTTGTCAGAAGAATCAACTTTTGAAAGCTAATAACATTTTCACATTTTCCCAATTTTGATTAGTTTTTGAAGAAGCTGAGGTATACAAGTATGAGTTTGCCCAAGAACTGAAGTGATCCTATTTTTCTGGGTCTTAAAAGCTGTGGAAATCTTAGCAATGCACATTTTCACCCCAGGTCAATATGCATCTGGTGTTGTGTAAATTTGTTTTTTATGTAACCATGTATGAGACTATTTGGATTTATAAATGATGATATTGTTTTCATGTTAATATTATAGAAAAATGATAATGGAACTAAAAACCTTTTATTTTTTGTTATGTTCCGTATGACAGATTTTATTTTCTAAGAAGCAAAAGAGATTATCAGAATTTAGAAGCAATGTCATTGGTGGTAGCTAGCTAGTAGCTACTAGCTAGGGACTAGGATCTAACTTTTGTTACATAACCAATTTACAGTATCAAAAAATAACAAAATTTCTAATTCAACATAAGCAGATAAGCTACCTAAGATCAATTCCTTCTAGCAGCTAAACATTTTACATCTTCTAAAAGAATACATTGTTATTTCATGTGCACTAATTACTTTGCTTAGATATTAGGAACCAGAGAAGGTGATTATTTAAAGAGAAAGTATTAGTGACAAGTATAAGTGACCAACAAAGTTGGTATAAACAATTATTTCATGACTTAATGCAAAATGCCTGCTACATTGGGAGTCAAGCATTGCTCACTATCCTCAATCCTCATTGGGTGAGAATTATTCATATAGATCCGTGACATTTTAGTCAATAGCTTTTAGTCTTTTACGTCAAAAAGATTAAAAAAAAAAAGAAAAGAAAAAGACAAACAGTAAGCAAATTTTCAATTTTTTTTACAAAAATAGGAAATCTGAGAAGAGATCTCCATACCTAACCCGAATGCTTTTGGAATGAGAATAGTGGATAATGGAAATGGAGGGTGCAGTTTTGTTATTGATTTATTTTCTTTTTTTTTTTTTTGGGATAATTATTAAATTAATTATTTGAATTAATATTTGTTTCTAAACTTTCTGTATCACTGGGCTTCATTATTCTCCACACACAACTCTGCTGCAGTTTTTGAATCTTCTGACATATGGCGTCCGCCTCTTGTTCCACTTCAATTCCACCACAACTACCAAGGTAAGGTCATCATACTCCTATCACGTGTTCCTGAGTTTCAGAGGAGAAGACACTCGCAATGGATTCACCAGCCATCTCTATGCCGCCCTCAACAGAAAGGGAATCACTACCTACAAAGATGACAATAACCTTCGCAAAGGCGATGTTATTTCTGATGAACTTGTCAAAGCAATTGAAGAGTCTATGTTCGCAATCGTTGTCTTCTCACCAGATTACGCTTCTTCCAGTTGGTGCTTGGATGAGCTCTGCAAGATCATTGAATGCAAGAACAAGCTAGGGCTACAGATGGTGGAAGTGTTCTACGGTGTGGAGCCATGTGATGTGAGGCACCAAACTGGAACCTTCAGAGAAGCTTTTCAGAAACACGAACGGAGACATGAGAGTGAGAAGATTCAAAGATGGAGAGATGCGTTAAAACAAGTTGCTGAGTATTCTGGTTGGAGCTCCAAAAATCAGTAAGCTAACTAATCATCACTAATTTACACTTGTTGTTACTACAACTTATACATGTTCAAACTTTAATTCAAATATTGTAATAGAATAATAACTATAGTTATTGATGGGAGGTTACTGGACGGATGAAGGAGAAAAGGTGGGGGATTCCTGTGTGAGGAGCTGGAAACGGGTGACAGGATTGAAGGATTAGTGAAAGGGGTGGAAGTGATAATTCAATTTCTGCTAGAGGAAGTGAGTATACTACTAGAAAGAATAGTAATCAACACTGTCGAGAATATTCTGGTAAGCTGGGAAAAAAAGCGAAGACTACAGGTACTGGAGGCTTAATTTCCAGAGGAACAAGCTGCAGAATCTTATGCAACAGATGGGGAGACTCAATTTTAATCTCACGGATAGAAACAAGTTCAAACATGCTCAAAAGTGGCACTGATATGCAAATGAAGAAGTGACTAACAGAGTGAGGTGGTGTTAATAATGAATAGAAAGAAACACATACCCTCAAGGTAATGTGATGAGGGGTGTCAAGAATACGTAGGTGTAAAATGGACTGTTTGGCTCAAAAGGATGAATAAAGGATTTCCTGAGATCCAGCGCAGTTATACATAGGTGTTTTGTTTGAGGTGTCAACTTGTTTGATCAGAAAGTGTCTAGGTGGGTGTCTTGTCTATGCTCTGTTGCAGGTGTATGGCTCAGGTGTATTGTATTTTTCTTAGCATTGAGTTTTGTAAGCATGAACCTTTTCTCCCACTTTCTTCTAAAGTGGTCGAGAGTCTTCAAACAATCAAAAAAAAAGTATAGCTATTTTAATCTACCACAATTTTTTTTCCTGAATTACATATAGCTTATTGCAAATAAATTTTGTAAAAGAAAATTATTTTGCTAAAGTTCTCTTGTTTTGTATTTTTTTTCTTTCTCGTATTATAACTTTTTTAATAATAAAGTTGTTGCTTTATTTTTCTTATGCATCATGCTTGACTTACACAGAAATTCTGTGAACAGGGACGAGGCAGTACTTGTAGAAAACATTGCTCAACATATATTTGAAACACTGATTCCAAAGTTGCCATCTTCAATGAAGAATCTTGTGGGGATTGAATCAAGAGTGGAACAAGTGATTAGTCTCATAGGTCTCGGGTTGAATGATGTTCGCCATATAGGCATATGGGGAATGGGAGGGATGGGTATGACTACTATTGCTAGAGCAATCTTTGAATGCATTCGAAATAGATTTGAAGTTACTTGCTTTCTTGCGGATGTAAGGGAGCAATGCGAGAAACAAAATGTTGCTCACATACAAAAGCAACTTCTTGATCAAATGAATATAAGTTCAAATGCTGTCCATAACAAGTATGATGGGAGAACAATAATTCAAAACTCTTTATGTCTCAAAAAGGTACTTCTTGTTCTTGATGATGTAGAATAATAATCACAACTAGAGACATACACCTGCTAAAGGAACAAGAGGTGCGTGAAATTTATGAGGTTGAAGGGTTAGTAAAAGCTGAAGCCTTTAACCTCTTTTGTCTGAAAGCTTTTAAACACCCGGAACCTACAGAAGGGTTTTTAGATTTGTCCGAAGAATTGGTCAAGTACAGTGGTGGTCTTCCATTGGCACTTAAAGTATTGGGTTCCCATCTTTTTGGTAGATCCATTGAGGTTTGGCGCAGTGCTATTGAAGATGTAAAGAAGTCTTCTCATTCTAAAATTATTGATGTACTGAAAATAAGCTATGATGGTTTACGTTCTATGGAAAAGGACATTTTTCTAGATATTGCTTGTTTCTTTAAAGGACATGAGAAAGATTATGTAACAAAGATATTAGAAGGATGCGGTCATAATGCTGAAATTGGTATTGATATTTTGATTAATAGATCATTGGTTACAATAGATGAAAAAGATAGGTTGGGGATGCATGATCTGGTTGAAGAAATGGGCAAACTCATTGTAATTGAAGAATCTCCAAAGGATGTTAGTAAGCGCAGCAGATTGTGCTGTTACAAGGATATTGAATCTGTACTTGCTCAAAAGAAGGTAAGTGTTATTCTTTTTCAACTATAGGATGCATAGAACTAAAATAAAAATTTGACAATGTATTTAATGTTTTATCTAGGTAACTAAGAAAGTTATTTTTTTATGGATATGTCAATTCTTAATCAGTGCAGTTTTTTCATTTTTTAAATTGTTTAATTTATTTATTTATTTTGTGTGTACAGGAAATTGAAGCAACTCAGAGCATGGTTCTACATATGAGCTGGCTGGATACTGGAGAGAATTGGAGAGATTTGGATATAAGAGATTCATCTTTCTCAAAGCTACAGCTTCTTATTTTAGATGGCGTGAAAGCTCCCGTTCTCTATAATATTCCTTGTACATTAAAGGTTTTGCACTGGAGAGATTGTCCAATGGAAACTCTGCCCTTAACAGATCAACGATATGAACTTGTTGAAATTGATCTGTCTTTTAGCAGAATTGTACAATTATGGGAGGGAAAGAAGGTAGACCTTTTAATCATAAGCTACAACTCTACCTTTCTAGCAAAATTAGTAACCATGTGATATTTCTTTGTTTTGTTCAGTTTCTAGACAAGTTAGAGCACTTGAATCTGTCCTGCTGCTACAGGCTGAAGGAAACACCAGATCTTTCTGGGGCTCCCAATCTTAAAACACTTAATCTTGGAAAATGTGAGAAGCTGAATTATATTCACCCGTCTCTTACCCAGCACAAGAGCCTTGTTGAATTGAATTTAAGGGAATGTCGGAGTCTTGAAACACTTGGAGATAAATTGGAGATGAGTTCACTCAAGAAACTAGATCTATCCTGGTGCACTAGTTTGAGAAGAGTGCCAGAATTTGAGGAATGCATGAAACAGTTATCGATTCTTACTTTGAAACTTGAAGGCATAGGAGAGCTACCCAGTACGTTTGGAAATTTGGTTGGCCTGACTGATTTGTATGTATATGTACGGGATATTGGCCGTCCCATATCACTTGGATGTTTCCTTTGCCTAAAGAAGTTGTCGTTACACTTAGACGCATACACGGGGCTTAGTCGTGTTCCATACGACTACAGGCATGAAATCCAAAATAGAGATGTACTTTTGAGTTCTCTCTCTGTTCTAACCTCTTTGAGTAGTCTGAAATTAATTCAATGTTTTCCCAAATCTGAAGAGTCGATCCCTCACTACGATCTTGGCCACTTACCGTTCTTGACGAAGTTGGATTTATCAGACAACTATTTTAAAAGAGTTCCGATAAGTATCCATCAACTCCCCAAACTTACACGGCTGCAGCTAAGTTATTGCTCTGAATTGGAGCTTTTGCCAGATCTTCCATCAAGTCTAAGAGTATTACATGCAAGTCATTGTGATTCACTAGATGCATCCAATGTGAATGATGTAATATCAAAGGCGTGTCGTGTCTTCGCAGAATCAGCTACCCAAGATCGTGAAGACGTCCTTCAAATGGTGATCACTGGGATGGAAATTCCAGCATGGTTTGACCATCGGGAACAAGGTAACGGAGTATCAGTCCCATTCCGGCATAATTTCCCTTCAACTAAAACCATGGCACTTTCTCTCTGTTTCGTATTTGATGGTCGAAACCACCAAATGAGACCTTCAGTGATATGCTGCAATGGTAAAGAATTCATCAACAAGAGTTTATTAAAGGTGTTGCCCTGGATGTATTTTGGGCATATGTACATTGTCGTCCTGAATGGTTACTATTTTAGCAACCTGTTAGGCCAAGACAATCGCTTCCATATCCTATTTTCCAATAATACTTATACTCATTATAATAATAATAATAATATCCGTGTATGGAGATCTGCAGCACATTGGGTGTGTAACCAAGACATTCAAGTTCCAGATTTCAAGAAAAGAAAAGCAACTCTTGAACTTAGTAAGCAAGACATCATGCCACTCTATGAACAAGAGGAAGGGTGTGCTGCCACAGCCGAGGGCGCCATTAGCTTATGACACAGGTTTCACATGTATGATTGCCATTTGCTAAAGCTTAGATCTCTTCAACTAAATGGTTCCCTAGATTTGATACTAGTTTTTCTTTAGGGGTGTCACAAATGCGGACAGAGGGAAGGAGAAACTCTGCAGGCTAAGGATTGGGGAGTACCAATGTCAACTAAGTTTCGATTCTTGTAAGTTTCAAAGTTGTTTTTGATCTGCAATTATTGATAAACAATAACCTATGTGTTTGTCTAGTTCTCTGGCCTTTGTCTTTGATGTACCTCATTATAACTTTGATTACTAAAGTTTGATCTACAGCTAATTTTTTATCACACATTCTATGAAGTTCTTACTTGATAAGCCTTTAATATCCTATTTCTTTTTAAAAAAAACAGCTGCATTTTTTCAATTTGCAGACATCTTTCCTTTTCAACATTATCAAGATCCAGCTTCCAAAAAGATGAATGCACATTGGACAAAAGCAGCATTATCAGCGCAGGTGCCTCTCTAGTTTGATTTTGTATCCTCCTTTAATTTGAAAACTTCTAATCTTATGGTTATTGAAAAGGAATCGTGGTCTTAATATTGGTGTAAGAATTTTTCCTATATAATTATGGGATGAAGGATATAGAAATAAAATTTCCATTCTGTGAAATTACTATAAGATATGTTGATGTTGATGTCTTAATCATAAAATGAATGTATACCATGCTGCACACTTCAATATTCAGTTGCTAGTAAATTGCAAATTCAGATAGAAGTATGGGATATAGGTATCTTATAAAGTAGGGGTTTTTGAACAATATATTTCTCTAAAACGTAAGATACATTGACCGAAACAACATGGATTTACTAGGAAACTCTGCTGTATCAAGCTGATAAATGTGATTAATTACGCTCTATAAAGTTTCATGGCATTGAAGCAATCACTGTATTTTTTTCTCCTTTGCTGTAACTTCTTTTCTAATAAAAAAATCTCATCACATTTTTCAGGAAAATGATATATAAATTTAAGATATGTATTATGATTTATGAAATTCTATGAAGGGTTAATGCAGATAATTAACTGAAGTGCTGATAGCTGAAGCCAATTTATATTCTGGTGCAAGGACTATGATAATTAATTGTGAAGCTTGTATAGATATATTCTAATGTTTTCATTGCTTAGTTTTATGCTCCTCATTAATGACATTATTTTGTGTTATCAGCTCCGCATTGCAGAACCAGTTGCATACTTTCTTCTTGCTCATATGGATACTTATCCTGCATACTCTATTAAGAAGTTCTGAGGTATGCTTGCATTCATTGACATGATTTCAACAGCAACAGTGTTAGAATAGCTGCTAAAAATATGATAGATGATGAAACATAATGAGATTTTTCTGATTGTCCTTGATATCATGCAAAAATAGAGAGCACTGGCTGGGATGTCAAAGGTTTGAATGAAAGTGGGAGTGTTTGACAAGAATAGAAGAGCTGAGATAATGGATTTATGCGAGACAAATATATTTGAAGATGATGTGATTGAAGTGAACAACTTTGGTAGAGAAGAATAAATCTTGAAAGCTGATAGAAGAACCGAAACTGGTCTCATATTTTTGGGTCTGGAACGTTGAAACATCAGCTCTTAAGGGATGTGGAAACCTTAGCAAAGCACATATTCAGTCCATGCCAATTTGCATCTGTGTTGTGTAACTTCGCGTTTGATGTAACGATGTATGAGACTCTTTGGATTTATAAATGATAACGTTGTTTGTATGTTATTTCTAGAAAAATGATATGGAACTAAAACCATTTTTTCCATTTTTGTTATGTTCCTTAGGACAGATTTTATTTTCTAAGAAGCAAAAGAGATTATCAGAATTTAGAAGCATTAGCAGTGAGGCTACAGGGATTTTTTTCTTTTTATGGGTGAGCTTTTTAGTTCACGCTTCACACCATCACCAAGACAGACTTACTATTGTACATTGTCCACTGAAATATCTTATCAAAGCCTATATTAGTTTTCTGCAGAGTATGTTTTATTTTCTTAACACCAACTATAAATTATAACCACTCTCACTTTTTTTTTATTAATAATCCATTTACTCAAAAACACACATGAAAGTAGTAAAATACTTATATCATTTCCTAGCAATAACCAGTTCACCTTTCTGTGTTTTCCACACAAGTCAACAAAGCAAAGCCTTATTCTGATTTCTTAGCCCTTTGCTTTCCCTAAGTGTAGGCCATATTCTTCTCAGTTTACCATGCATGGAACTTCCCCCTTGGCCTCTACCACCTTCCAAGATCAATGAAATTCCTGCATTGGGATTTGTCCTTTGGAAACTCTCCCCTTGTTAAATCAACAATATGAAGTTGTTGAAGTCAGAATGCATCGTAGCAGCCTTGAACGAGTTTGGCATGGAAAAAAGGTTAGATCATTTCATCAAGAGCACTTTTGACATTATGAAAGACTATAATGTTTTGAAAATTGTGTTTTTTGCATCAGTTTTTGGAAAAGCTGAAGTACCTGGATTTGAGTAACTCCAGGAACCTAAAGCAGACACCTGATTTTTCCGGGGTTCCCAATCTCGAAACACTTAATCTTCAAGGTTGTGATAGCCTAACTGAAGTTCATGTGTCTCTCATACACCACAAGAACCTTGTTCACTTAAATCTGAGCTATTGTGAAATGCTTAAAACTCTTCCAGGTAAATTGGAGATGAGTTCCTTGAAGGAGCTAATCATTGAGCACTGTGAGAGTTTCAAAAATCCCCCGGAATTTGGGGAATGCATGAGAGAATTGTCAAGGCTTTCTCTAAGTGGAACCCCTATAGGAAAATTACCCTCATCACTTGGAAATTTAGTTGGCCTTGAAGATTTGAATTTAAACGGTTGTGGAAACCTTGATTCTGTTCCTGATACCATTCATAGGTTGAAGTCCCTCAAGAACTTGGATCTTGGATCTTGCTATAACCTTCATGGATTACCATCTTCAATTTCAAGCCTCCCCTTGCTGAATAATCTTAACTTGAGTGGCTGTTACCATAGTGAAATATCTTTCTCTCATGATCTGTTTTGCTACTTCCCATCATTGATGCATCAGTCTTCAGTTCCTGCCAAAGCTTCCACCTAGTATTAGAGAATTAGAAGCATATGGGTGTAACTCACTGAACACATTTGAATCCAATGTTTTATCAACCATTTGCAATGCCTTTGAATCTTCTAGTAGCCAAGATCAAGAAAATGTAGGTGTGATTATGCAAATGCTGATCCCGGGGAATGAAATTCCACCATTTGTCCATTATCAAGAGGATGGTATTGTGGTAGCTCTAGGCCCATATGCAAGTGATTGCAGTCTGAATGAAAATTTAAAGGGTATTGTGTTATGTTTCTTGTTTTATACAATGCCTAATGCAATAAATAGATCAGTGTTGTTGAAATTGTGTGTTAGTAGTAATGGTAATAGATTCATTATTCCTTGGAGAACATATAGAATGTATGGAGGCTATCACCTTTACATTCTCTGCTTGAGGAATGATTACTTCAGGGAAGAATTTAACCGACATACGAGGTTTAAACTACAGATTTCGCCTGAGGTTGTGCGTCATGAATATGAACCTGAATTTGATCCTGAAGATAATTTTTATGCTCCTTATTATTTTGCCAAAATATTGAGTGCTGGCTGGGTGGGTGTCGAGGATATCGAAGACTTGAACAAAAGTGAGATTGAAAGGCAAAGGAGGGAAGGACAAGGAGTGTTTGACTTGAATAAAATCGTTGAGATGGTGGATTTATGTGAGTGAACTGTACAACTTTGGCAGCATAGAAAGGTATGATCATTTCCCAATAGCTCTATTTAATTTTGTCAGAAGAATCAACTTATTTTCATATTTTTCCAATTTTGATTAGTTTTTGAAGAAGCTGAAGTATACAAATATGAGTTTGCCCAAGAACTGAAGTGATCTCATTTTTCTTGGCCTGGAAACTAGAAACATGAGTTCTTAAAAGCTGTGGAAATATTAGCAATGCACATATTCAGCCCATGTCAATCTGCATCTGGTGTTGCGTAAATTTGATGAGTTTGATGTCACAATGTATGAGACTATTTGGATTTATAAATGATGACATTGTTTGCATGTTAATATTATAGAAAAATGATATGGAACTAAAAACCTTTTTACCTTTTTTGTTATGTTTCTTATGACAGATTTTATTTTCTAAGAAGCAAAAGACATTATCAGAATTTGGAATAGTTGTCATTGGTGGTAGCTAGGGATTAGGATCTAAGTTTTGTTATATAACCAGTTTACAGAGTCAAAAAGTAACAAAATTTATAACATAAGCTACCTAAGATGAACTCCTCCTAGCAGCTAAACATTTTACATCTTCTAAAAATACTTTGTTATTTCATGTGCACTGATTACTTTGCTTAGATATTAGGAACCAGAAAAGGTGATTATTTAAATAATAGACATGAAATAGAGAATAATAATAATGATGATGATAATAATAATAACAGTCTTCTTTTATCCCTAAGGTTTGGGATAAATTTTAAGAATATCATTAATGTTTAATTTAATTTAATTTTATTATTAATATTTTTTATTAATTTCAATTTTATCTTTATTATCAATTGTTTAACATTAAGTGTATATAGTCAATAATATTTTTTTTCCTAATTCATCACCCTGAAAATGATGTTCATCCTCATCAGAAAATCATCTTTTTCTTCTTCTTTAAATTGTTTTATTTTTACACCTACTTTCTACCACCATGGCACACCTCAACCATCATCTCTTCCTTTCCTTCCCCTCGGTGTCGACGTCACCATCATAACTTTAACATCTACAAAAGCTTATCATTTTTACATATTTGGTAGGTGTTAGTAATTATGGATATTATATAATAAAAGGTAAAATTAAAAATAAAATTTTAATCATATTTTGACTATAAAAATTTAATGATAAGGATAGATTTAAAATTATTCAAAAATGTTAAGAGTCAAACTGAATTAAATTAAACATTAATGATATTTTTTAAATTTGTCCTAAGCATTAGAGAAAAAAAAAATATTTTATTCTAATAATAATAACTTAAGGAAGCCATATTTGACCATAATGCATGGTTTCTAAAAATGACCGAACTAAATAATGATATTTAGGGTCATTGTATATATATTATTTGGGAAGATCCTATCTGGCTATAAGCATTATTGAACAAATAAAGAATGATATTTAGTGTCGTTTTATATTTAAGTTAAGGCATATAAATACATTAATTTTATTGGATGATCATGTATGGATGTGTCAAAATTAAACTCTAAAGTAGTTGGTGACCAGTTGAATTAAAAAAAAGTTAAAATCAATCAAAATATGTGTATTATTATATTATAAATTTGGACGACCAATGAATCAATGATGTATAAAACAAACGATTATTTGATGACTTAATGCACTTCCCTGATACATTGGTAGTTAAGCATGTCACTATCCTCAACCCTCAATCCTAAATGGGTGATAATGTATTCAACTATTCATTTGCATCATTAACATTTTGGTCAATACTTAATATATAGCTTTTGCGTGAAGAAAAAGAGAAAAGAAAAGAAAAGAAAAGAAAAAGACAAACAGCAGGTAGACAATTAAAGCGGCCGGCCGCAGTAAGCAATTTTCATCTTTATTTATTTATTTCAAGAGTGGGAAATCTGAAGACTGAAGAGGGATCCCTACTATACCTAACCCAAATGCTTTTGGAATGTGAATGGTGGGAATGGAGGTTGCTTTTGTTAAGAAACGCAAAATATCAATAATATTTTCTAGGAATGTGAATGGTATAGGGATGATGTGATTTAATTATTTTTTATGTTATGACAGTCAAATAATGAATTGCTATTGTTTTAACTTCATTAGTATATTCATTAGTAATCAGGACGATCTAAAAAGTCGACCATGCAGAATCGAAAGTAAATTAAAAATATTTAAAATTAGTTAAATTAGATCAAGTTTGAGTTCAATTCACGAAAATTAAACTTGACCGAAAACTTGACTCATTAATAATTAACTATTTTTATAAAAATAATAATTTATACATAAATAATGTCATCATCAAAAAAATTTTGGATAAAATAATGGGATATTACAATTTAGATATAACAAAATTAAAACTAATATATTATCATATATTTAACTAACATATAATTTTAAATTTAAGATTAAAAAAGCTATTACCTAACAAGTTCAGGAGCTCCACTTACCATATTATTAGTTGAATTTAAGCTAAACACATAAGTTATTTTGATTCAATTTCAGTTTTAGCCAAAAATATATAAACATAAAATAAAGTTTACTAATAAATTATATAATCTAAAATGTATTACAAAGATATGTCTATAGTAAATATTTATAACATAGTTATTTGATAATATAATTTATATCAAATATTTTTAAAATACTTTGAGAATTTTGAAATTTCATCCAAAACTTATTTTTAGATATTATTAATTATCATTTATTTATTAAAAATAGATCATATTTGGACTAAATATTTACTTATATTATACTAAATATTGAATATATTTCACTATTTAGTAATTAATATAAAGTTATTTCTAAAAATACAAATAAAATTATATAAAACAAAATAATTTATATGTATATATAGCTTATAGTAGTATATATCCTTTTTAAAGATGTTGGGGCGAGGCCTATGCTCACCCCTTGTGTCCGTCCCTGTATGATTACCCTCTCAGCTTTGCAACTCCTTTCATTATTTATATACGTAACCTACCAAGCAGCTTGCGCTCATCACTTAAGTTATCTTGTTAATTGTTCAGTTTTCTACCACCCACAACTTTCTGCTGCAGCACATAAATATCCACTACTTAATTATACACACCACTATCAAGATCTTGAAATTATAACAAATGGCATCCGCCTCTTCTTCCACTTCAATCCCACCACAACCACCAACATCATACAGCCATCACGTGTTCTTGAGTTTCAGAGGAGAAGACACTCGCACTAGATTCATTAGCCATCTCTATGCCGCCCTCGAAAGGAAGGGAATCATAACCTACAAAGATGACAAAAACCTTCGCATAGGCGATCTTATTTCACATGAACTTATGAAAGCAATTGAAGAGTCTATGTTTGCAGTCATTGTGTTCTCACCAGACTACGCTTCCTCCAGTTGGTGCTTGGATGAGCTCTGCAAGATCATCGAATGCAAGGACAAGCAAGGGCTTCAGATGGTGCAAGTGTTCTACGATGTGGAGCCTTCTGATGTGAGGCACCAGAAAAGAACCTTTAAGAAAGCTTTTGAGGAACACGAACAGAAAGGGAGACATGAGAGTGAGAAGGTTCAAAGATGGAGAAATGCGTTAAACAAAGCTACTGAGCACTCTGGTTGGACCTACAACAGTGAGCGGTAAGCTAACTCATCATTAACGAATAACGTATGATTTAGGATTTGGGATCTACTTCTTAACATTGCTCCGCTAAATGGCATAACAATATTATTGTTTTCTAATATAATACTACAAATTAAATATTTTTGTTCTGAACCTACTAGAATGCAATGTTTAAATTTACTGAATTGAAAAATAAAATTAAGTCAGCACAATTTAGTTTTAGTTTCGATGGGCTCTTTTTAAGAAAAAAAAGTATTGTTTCCGTTTAAAAGATATGTTTTTCATTAAATTTAAAATATTTAGATGCAATTTTTTAAAGAAATATTTTTACTAAAAAATTAATTGTTTATTTTTTTCAAAAAGTCAACAATGTTTTGTTTAAAAAAAATAAAAATAAAAATTTTATTAATTAGTAAATTTTTTTTTAAATAAGATATAAAAAAAATTTAAATTAGACATAAAAAAAGAAGCTTTTTATTTTCAAATGTGAATCGAAAATGAACCTTATTACTTTTGGTACTAGTAGTTGCTATAACTTGTAGTGTAAGGAATTGTTGTTTTTTTTAATCTCTAGGTTAAAATATATTTTTTCCCTAAAATTTACTAAAAATTTTAAAAATATCTTTAAGTTTTATTTTATTTTAATTTTGTTCCAAAAGTTTTTTATTTGTATCAAATATACCTCTAAGAGCTATATTTTCAATAATTTTAGAAAAAACTATATGTCTTAATTGATTATGTTGAATGTTATTCTTGTAAAATTATTATTAAATTTATCTTGTATTTCTTAAAAAATTCACTATCAAGATATAATATTTGATAGAAATTGAAAATTTTTGTGGCAAAATTAAAATAAAATAAAATTTAAAAATATTTTTAAAATGTTAAGCAAACTTTAGGAAAAAAAAAATATATACTTCACCCAACAATTTATTACTTTTGATTACCAATTCTCATTTATCAATATTTAAAATTGTTGATTTAAAATAAATATGTTGTTTTTTTTTTACTAAATAAATATATTATTTTATAATGTATATTTTATATTTTAATATATATTTTATATCAATGAATTTAGTAATTAATTTTTTATATATACAACTGTAAATAGCTTGGTTGATTATTGTATTATTTTTTTAATAGGAATAAATCTATATCAAGAGAGTAACTAACTTTTATGATGATTTATATAACTTGAAATTCTTTCCTATAATCTGTTTTGTTAATATACCACGTAATTAATAATAATAATCCAATTAATCAGGTATTAAATTATTTTATAAAAAATTATATCAACTGATGAATGAATTATCTGGAAAATACATATATCTTGTTGCAAATAATCTTGTAAACGAAAATTGTTTCTGTAAACTTCTGTTGTATTGTTTTTCCAATTTATCTTATTACAAAATTTCATTTTATTTCAATAGAAAAGTTGTTGCTTTATTTTTCTTATGTCTTGCATAGATTTTTTTTTTAAAAAAAATTGTTTTCCTATATAGGAACGAGGCAGCACTTGTGGAAAAAATTGCTCAACTTATATTTGAATTATTGATTCCAAAATTGCCATCTTCAGTGAAGAATTTTGTGGGGATTGAATCAAGAGTAAAACAAGTGATTAGTCAGATAGGTCTTGGATTGAATGATGTTCGCTACATTGGCATATGGGGAATGGGCGGCATAGGTAAGACAACTCTTGCTAGAGCCGTCTTTGAAACCATTCGAAGTAAATTTGAAGTTGCTTGCTTTCTTGCCAATGTAAGGGAACAATGCGAGAAAAAAGATATTGTCCACTTACAAAAACAACTTCTTGATCAAATGCATATAGGTTCAGCTGATGTTTATAGTGAGTATGATGGGAGCACAATAATTCAAAACTCTTTACGTCTCAAAAAGGTTCTTCTTGTTCTTGATGATGTAAATCATGAAAAACAATTAGAGAATTTGGCTGGGGAGCAAGATTGGTTTGGTTCTGGTAGCAGAATAATCATTACAACCAGAGACATGCATTTGCTAAACCAAGAGGTGCATGAAACTTATGAGGTTAAAGGGTTAAGGGAAAGTGAAGCCTTTGAACTCTTTTGTTCCAAAGCTTTTAAACGGTCAGAACCTACAGAAGAGTTTTTAGATTTGTCCAAAGAAGTAGTGAATTATAGTGGTGGTCTTCCATTGGCACTTAAAGTATTAGGTTCCTATCTCAAAGGTAGATCTATTAAGGTTTGGGGTGATGCCATTGAAAAAATAAAGAATTCTTCGGATTCTGAAATCTTTGATGTATTAAGAATAAGCTATGATGGTTTAGATCTTATGGAAAAAAATATTTTTCTAGATATTGCTTGTTTCTTTCGAGGATATCAGAAAGATAAAGTAACAAAGATATTAGAAGGATGTGGTTATAATGCTGAAATTGGTATTGATAATTTAATTAATAGATCATTGGTCACATTAGAGCAGAATTGGTATTTTGGTACTGTTGTGGAGATGCATGATCTGCTTGGAGAAATGGGCAAACAAATTATAATTCAAGAATCTCCAAATGATGTTAGTAAGCGTAGCAGATTGTGGTGTTACAAGGATATTGTTTCTATAATTGCTCAAAACCAGGTAAGTGTCATTCTTTCTCAGTTATAGGATGCATGGAATTAAAAATAAGAATTTGACAATGTAAATAATATTTTATCTAGGTAATTTAGAAAACTAGTTTTTTTTTTTTTTTTTTTTTTTTTTTTTTTTTTTTTTTTTTTTTTATAAAAA